>JAVJIF010012853.1:0-77052 GCA_038442645.1 Agave tequilana
ATTCTTATGTGTACTTTTATTTTGTTTTCTTTTCTTTTTCTCTGTGATCTATGTTGGTTTGTATGAGCATGCAAGTGATTTCTGAAGCACGAGTATAAGAGTCTTAGCGAAGCCAACGATATTTCATGGAGATGTTCTCCTCCTCAAGGTGCGTATCGATTCATGCTTGCAAGTCTTGATGATCTAAATGCGAACAGGGGACTGAGATCGATCCTATGCCTTATGCGTTCATGCCTCCAAAGCAAGTAGAAAGTGTTAAGATTTCATAATTTCTTCAACCAAGGTTAGTATTTCTTTTATTTTCTTTTCTTTTTTTTCCTTTTTGTAGTTTAGATCCACATCTTCCTAAATTCTTCTTTTCCACTTCACTGTAAATACCACCCATTGTAAATACCATCGTGACAATTAACTAAAAAAAATAAATTTTAGAGATTAACTTGCTTAACGCTTTACTATCGCAGTCCCTCCTTGAGGATCACGACCCGCATAGCCTTGCTACCGCGGATTAGAACTGAGAACCTTGCACATCTATTCTTAATCTAATATTCTAACTTTTGTGTGCAGGAAAAATCAGTCAACAGACTCAATCGTGTTTAGGGATATGTATGTATACTTATTGTGTTGACATTCATACATATACCTTGAAATGAAATTGGCTTTGGTAAAGATTTAGTTTTTCTCGATTTTGTGTTTTAACTTCATGTATATGTCTACTTTATCCAAATTATTAGATATACATGAATATCCTTTTGAGCCACGTGCCTTCATGCATATATCTTTGTGGACTCGTTGTGTTTTGAATATGTATAATACTTTAATTTGTATAAAACATACATATACCTTGAAGATTAAATAAGTTTTAATGATTTTCATGTTTTCTTGTTTCAAGGAATTTGAGCTTAATTGAAAATTTCATAATGCCATGTCACACATCACTTGTACACTCACCATTTTTTAAAATATTCCTCATGAGTATGTTTTCATGAGCATGTATGGACTTTATTGAATATTGAGTGTTTTCAAGTGCTATGTGATTTACATGTGTTTTATGAAAATAATTTTGTTTTATTCCTTACTTGAAGGATTTCGTACTAGTTTAAAAGTTTTTCCATTTAACTAGTTCGTATTCTTCATTTTGGTAGAGCTTTTCAAACTAAGCTTATTTTCAAATCTATTTTTGAAAACCCCTACCCTTTATGGGAGGATGGATGAGCGTTATGCCTTGTATGCTTCATTGAAAATCTTTTACCTTGTGCATATGAAGGGTGGGATTAGGTTATGATGTATACACTCGAACTTATTGTTATGTCAATTGGTATCATTGAACTCTTTCAATTGGTATCATTTTGATCTTTTTGTATACTCATATATTTATTGTGTATGTATATTTTCATTGGTATCATCTATTAGTGATTGGTACTCATTCTTTTTTCATACACATATATGCTTTTATGCTAGTGCTTGAGCTTCAACTTTACTTCAATTGATTTAGTTTTCAATTGATATCCGTTTATAACCTATGCATAATTTTTGTTGGTATTCATAAAGGGGGAGAAAATTCGATTCTCATATTTCAATTGGTATTTGTATTCCCACTCCTTACTTTATGATTGAAAAATTTCAAATTGGTATCATATGTTCAAAATGAAAATTATTTACAATTGGTATCAAATGTCTTATGTTTTAAATTGGTATTAAAAATTTTGATTAAAAAAACACAAAAGTTTTGATTAATTGATTTTTGTTTACCTTCAATTGGTAAACAATCTAAAATCTTGTTTACTTTAAATTGGTATCAAGATGCTTCATTGACATATTTTTAATTGATATCATGTGTTTATAGTCACCCCTTATTGACCTTGTTTTTATTTTTTTAGACAAAAAGGAGGAGAACATTGTTTTATTGTTTTGATTGACAAAAAGGGGAGAAAGATTTTTACCCCTCATTTATTGTTTTGATTGTTACCCCTTTATTGATGATTGACAAAAAGGGGAGAATAATTCATATGTTTTTATATGCATAATTATGTTTTTGCATATATTAAGTTTTATTGT
Organism: Agave tequilana; assembly: GCA_038442645.1. Classification (NCBI taxonomy): domain Eukaryota; kingdom Viridiplantae; phylum Streptophyta; class Magnoliopsida; order Asparagales; family Asparagaceae; genus Agave; species Agave tequilana. Next base: position 2,056 of record JAVJIF010012853.1, read on the forward strand.
TGTTTTATTGGTATCTAGAGCATCTAGTGTTTTTTGTGTTAATGCTTTATTAATTTAATTGGTAACTAGAGCTTCTAGAATATGTTTATGTGGTTTATGCATATATGTTTTTGTTTTGCAAATAGGAGAAAAAGATTTGATTTGTTTTATCTCCATTCATTTGCATACATATTTATGAGCTTCATTGTCATATATTATTATTTTGTTATGCATGAGTTAAGGGGGAGCTTCTTTGAAGCTTAACTTTAATCCATGCATATATAACTCCATGAGTTTTGTCATCATCACAAAGGGGGAGATTGTTGGCCCAAAGGCCTTCCACTCTAGTTTTGATGATGATTAACTCATGTAGTTATGTTTTACTAATAATCTTGTGTTGTTTAAGTTTCAGATTCATTAACAAGATATTAGTTGATGATTAGCTTCAATAAGGAGCTTAGAAGCTTTTCATAGTGATTCCAGGGCCAAGGTTCAAGATCATACTTGCCTAGCTCATGGATCACGTGTTTGTGGATCGAGTCGCCTTGAAGATGAAGATCGTCAAGAAGACTTAGGTATCCATAGTTTAGTGTGTTTTAGATCCATTTGTAAAGCTTAGTATAGTTGATATGCTCAAGTGCACAAACACACACACATGTTTTATATTTGGATATTGGTTTTTCGGTCTTTAGTTTAACCGATATGTGTTTTCATGGATAATAGATCAAAACAAGTTACTTTATCTTATGTATATTAGATATGTTCTAGATATACATAAATGCTTAAACTTGCTAGACAAACTTATTTTGACTATCCTATTCATGTTTTGAAAAATCAAGTTTTGAAAAATACAAGTGTTTGTTTTTGATAAAATTGCAAGACTCGAAAATGAATTGATTTGATTGATATATGTCTTGAAAATTTTTATCACTTGTTTGAGTTTTGATATAAAATGATAAAAATATTTTTGGTGATTTTTTAGAAGTATTAAAAGATTTTTATAAAATATTTTTTTTCCAAGTTTTCTGACCCAGTTTTCAGTTCTAACTCAACCAGTCGACTAAGTCAGCTTATTAGTCGACTTGGCTGAAGTCCAGTCGACCAGGCCGGTCGACCGACTTGCACAAATCCGTGCACGTTTGGAGTCACTGAGACGGTCGACCGGGCCCGTCGACCACGTCGAAAGCAGAGCTCTCTGTTTGTTTGGGTCGACCGGGCCGGTCGACCGCAGTTGCCCAACGGTCATATTCTGACCGTTGGCGGTCGACCGGGCCGGTCGACCGCCGCCTGTCAGAGCTGCCAGCTCAGCTCTAACGGCTAGTTTCTGTTTTGGCCTATATAAAGCCCATTCTCTTGGGTTTTTGGCTAGGTTTTTAAAGACAAAATTTTCAGACTTCTCCATTGTTTAAAAAGAGTTTTAAAAGAGTTTTTGTGCTAAAAAGATTTTATCTTTATTGTTTTGGGTTTTGAAAAAATCAAAAAAAAATAGGTTTTTGGGATATTGCTTTAGATCTTCATTTCTATCATATTGCAAGTATTTTCCCAAGATTTTTCTTTGTTACTTGTTTCCAAAAACCCTAGTTTTCCACACTTGAGCTATCACCTATCCTAATCTATTTAGGATTTTGTTTTTGTGGAAAAAGAAAAGAGAAAAGAAAAGAGAAAGAAAAGAGAGATTGTTTGTGGTCTTGGAACCACTTGTTGTACACCCTTATTTCTTTGTGTATCCCTCTTAGGTAGAGGTGATCGGGTGATTGGTTTGCTCCCTCTAGTGAGAGGTGGAGTTGGTTGTAAATCCTCTTCGGTAGAGGTGTTTGTTGTTGTTGTATCGGCTACGGGCCTACCCTCGGTTGTGAGGTGGTTGTTTGAGAGAGGAGTTCGGTACACCATTGTTGTAAAAATCCTCTTCGGTAGAGGTTCCCTCGGTGGGAGATAGTGGATTGGAAATCCTACACGGTGGTGTAGGCGGGGATGTAGAGCTAGGGGCTCGAACCTCAAAACATATCTTTGTGTTAGCGTTTGATCCACTTGTCTCTCTAACTCTCTCTCATTTATTTTGTGCAAAGCATCATACTTCATTCATATCATATATTGCTTGTGTTGCCTTGCATAATTCATAATTGCCATATCTTGTATTTGCTTGGCTTGATTGTGTGTGTGCCTAACTTATACTTAACCACAAGAGCTTCACATAGCACCTCAACCCATTCAAGGGGAATCAAGAGGAGTTAGTCCAGAGCCTTTCACGGGGAATTCGCTACACTTGTTGTGTTGTATTAAGTTTGTGCAAGATTTGCATTAGCTTCCGCATTTAGCGCACATAGTTTCATATTTAGTCCTAGATTAGCAATTACACCTATTCACCCCCCTCTAGGTGTACCTTCACATGTCTGGCCTGGCACTTGGGCAGGTCGATCGGGCGGTCGACTGGACCAGAGAGCTCTGCTCTTTGTTTTACTTCGGTCGACCGACCGGTCGACCGCAGGTCTCCAACGGTCATATTTATGTCCGTTGGCGGTCGACCGGGCGGTCGACCGCCAGCCGTCTCAGGCTGAGAATTCAGCCTAACTGCTAGTTTTGTATTGGGGCTATATATATCCCATTGCTTTAAGTTTTTGATTAAGATTTTTAGAGCCAAAATTCCATATCTCTTCTAGTGTTTTAAACAAAAAGTTTTTGAATCAAATTGCTATTCTTTGTTTTGTTTTCAAGGGTTTTGAAAAAATCAAAGAAAACTAGGTTTTTGGGATATTGTTTTAGATTTCATTTCTATCATTTACAAAGATTTCCCAAGTAGTTTTTTTTTGTTATTTGATTTCCAAAAACACCTTGATTTTTCACACTTGAGCTTATCTTCTATCCTATTCTATTAGAATCTTTGTTTTGTGGAAAAAGAGATTGTTTGTGGTTGAGATATACCACTTGTTGTAAAAACCCTTTGTTAGTTGTTCCCTCTTTGGTAGAGGTTGAGGTTGTGGTTTGCTCCCTCTAGTGAGAGGTGATGTTTGGTTGTTGGGCTACGGGCCTATCCCTCTTCAGTAGAGGTGGATTGTATTTGTATTACCTCGGTGGCATTGTATTGGTTGAGAGAGGAGTTCGGTATTCCTAATGGATTAGAAATCCTTCTCGGTGAAGGCGGGGACGTAAAGCTAGAGGCTCGAACCTCGAACATATCTTTGTGTTTGCGTTTGATCCATTATCTCTTAACCCTCTCTCTTTATTTGTGTTGTGCATCATTCACATCATCATATATTATTTGCTTGTGTTGTGCCTTGCATCATTCATATTGCTTGTATCATCTTTATATGCTTGGCTTGTGTTTATGTGCCTCACTTGTACTTAACCATGAAAGCTTCATATAGCACCTTAACTCTTATTCAGAGGAACTAAGAGGAGTTGGTCCAGAGCCCTTCACGGGAAATTCGGCTACACTCGTTGGTTGTACTAAATGTAGTTGCAAATTAGTTTTGTAATTCCGCATTTAGTTTTTAGATTAGCACTATCACCTATTCACCCCCCTCTAGGTGATTTCAGTTATATCTCTAAACTTAGAAATTTAATAGTTAGATGTGAAAATGACTTTTCTCCATGGTGACTGAAAGAAGAAATCTACATGGAGCTGTTGGCCCGGAGGCCTTCCTCTCTAGTTTTGATGATGATTAACTCATGTAGTTATGTTTTCTAATAATCTTGTGATTTTAGTTTCAGATCATGTAACAAGATATTAGTTGGTGATTGCTTCAAAAAGATGAGTTTGGAAGCCTTCACTTGGTGATTCCGGTGTCCTATTTTCAAGATCACTCATTTGCACTCGGTGGATCACGTTTGGGATCAAGTCGACTTGAAGATGAAAGATCGTCAAAAAGACTTAGGTATCCTAGTGTTTAGTGTGTTTAGATCCATTTGTAAAGCTTAGAATAGTTGATATGCTCAAGTGCACAACACACAAGTTTTATGTTTGGATATTGGTTTTTTCGGTTTTTAGTTTAAACTGATATTTGTTTTCATGAATAGTTGATCAAAATAAGTTTAATTGGTTTATATATAGTAGATATATTCTTTCTATACATGCATGCTTAAACTTCCTATACAAACTTATTTTGACTATCCTATTCATGTAGTGAAAAATCCAAGTTTGATAAAATACAGTTTTGATTTTTGGTAAAAATGTTAAGACACAAAAATAGTTTCATATGCTTGATATTTGAGCTAAACTTTTTATCACATGTTTATGTATCAATGCAAAATGATAAAACTATTTTTGAAGATTTTTACAAGAGATAAAAGTATTTTTAAAAATATTTTTAAACAAGTGTTTCTGACCCAGAACAGTGGCTGACAGGCCAGTTCGGCCGACCGCACGGTCGACTGAACCAAGGGCCGGTCGACCCTACGGTCGACCGACGTGCACAGCCTTGTGCACGTCTGGCAGCACAGTGGGTCGGCCGACCGGGCGACCGACCGGATCAGAGAGCCTTGCTCTCTGTATCTGGGCGGACGACCGAGCGACCGACTGGATCAGAGAGTCTGCTCTCTGTATCTGGGCGGTCGGCCGGACGGTCGACCGGATGCCCCAACGGTCATATTTCTGACCGTTGGCGGTCGGCCGGACCGGCCGACCGCAGGCCTGTCAGGCTGACAGATCAGCCTAACGGCTAGTTTCTGGTTTGGCCTATAAATACCCCATCTCTTTGGGGAATTAAAAAAGATTTTTAAGAGCAAAAATTCCTACTTTTCTGAAGTGTTTTTACAAGTTTTTAAAAGAGTTTTAAGTGCCAAAAGATCCATCTTATTTGTTTTAAGTGTTTTATTTTTTTCAAAGAAAATAGTTTTTGGGAAATTGGTTTATTGTTCTTCATTTCAATATCTATTTGGTATTTTTCCAAGAGTTTTTCTTTGATCAAAATACTTGTTTTCCATACTTGAGCTATCATCTATCCTATTCTATTAGGATCATTGTTTTGTGGAAAAAGAGAGATTATTTGAGGTTGTGGAAACCTCCAAGTTATACACCCTTACTTTTGTTGTATTCCTCTTTGGTAGAGGTTGATCGGGTGATTGGTTTGCTCCTCTTTGGTAGAGGTTGAGGATTGTGTTTGCCTACCCCTCGGTTGTGAGGCGGTGTTTGAGTGAGGAGTTCGGTACTCCTATTGTTGTAACAAATCCTCCTCGGTGGAGGTTCCCTCGGTGGGAGATAGTGGATTAGAAATCCTTCTCGGTGAAGGCGGGGATGTAGAGCTAGGGGCTCGAACCTCGAAACATATCTTTGTGTTTGCGTTTGATCCATTGCCTCTTAACCCTCTCTCTCTTTATATTGTGCATAGAATCATTCATTTCACATCATTCATATTGCTTGTGTTGTGCCTTGCAACTTTCATATTGCTATATCATTATATGCTTGGCTTGCTTGTGTGTGTGCCTCATTTATACTTAACTACAAGAGCTTCATATAGCACCTCAACCCATATCTAGGGGAATCAAGAGGAGTTAGTCCAGAGCCCTTCACGGGGAATTCGGCTACACTTGTGTGTTGTATTAAGTGTGTTGCAAAATTTATTTTAACTTTCGCATTTAGCGCATTTAGTTTATAGATTAGCATTATCACCTATTCACCCCCCCTCTAGGTGATTTACAATTGGTATCAGAGCCTACGCTCCTGATACTTAGGCTTAACATCCTAGGAATGAGATCCTTGTTTGCTAATCTACATTTGCATTTGCACACTTTTGTTATTTGCACACATATAGTTTGCACTCATGGATAGCCCTCCTATGTTTGACATTTCTAAACTTGAGATTTGGAAGGTTATGATGAGTTGTCATTTAAAAGCCCTAGGATATAAAGTTCACCTTGCCATTACCAAGGAATCCTTCCTTAGTGATAGCAAGCATATAGAGGCCAATACAATAGCCCTAGAAGCACTTAGAGCATCACTTCATAAAGATTATTTACATGTGTTTGCTCACTATGATTCAGCTTTTGCAGTTTGGAGTATTTTGACTTCTCCCGAGCTATCAAAGATTATCGAAAAGAAGAGAAGATCTAGAAGAGATGAGTCCGAAGAACTTTGCCTCATGGTCCAAGGGAATGACTCCCTTGAGGTACACTCGGACACTCAACTAGATGCTAGTTCTAATTCATATTGCAATGAATGTCTAGAGGCACAAGCTATGAATGATGAACTTGCTAGAGATTGTGAAAATTTGATTTCTAAATACAAAATATTGAAAAATGAGAATCTTGTTTTAAAAGAAGAAAAGAAAATTTTGTCATCTAAATTGAGATTGTTTTGCAAGAGAAGGAAGATGTTTCTAGTGAATGTGACTCACTTAGATCTCAACTTAATCTTGTTTTAAAAGAAAATGATTTGTTGAAAAATAAAATGATTGTGGAAATATTTTGAAGAAAAATGAAAACTTGTCTTCAAAAATTGATTTTGTTTTAAAAGAGAATGTTGCTTTAAAAAATAAATAATTTCTATTTCAAATGATTTAAATGTTTGTTTAAAGAAAATTGAAGTTTTGCAAAATAAGATTGATGCACATGTTTGCCATGCTAGGTAGTATCACACACTTCACCTATTGCATGCAACACTTCTTCTTTGATTGATAATGATATTTTCATGCTTAAGAAGAAGGTTGTTTGTTTGGGCTTCACTTTGAGCCAATGTATAAAGAGCCACACACGTTTGGAATTCATGTTTCATAAGAAACAATTCCATCTATTATGCATGCACACCCTCCACGGCATACACATGCTCCTCGCGGACACCATCACACTATGTATGCTCATGTGTACACTTGTACACATTGTGGACGTAAGAGCCACCTCGCTAAATTTTGCTATGATAGAATACATGTTGAGAATTTAGCAAATAAATTTGTTTGGGTTAGGAATGATACTAACCCTCATGGACCCAAAAAGTTGTGGGTACCAAAGACCACCCCTCTTGTTTATAATGTAGGAGTGGGCTCTCGCATGACGTGAGAGTATCGGTACCTTGGAGTGGATGCGTTCCGAGCTTCATGGAAATCAATTGAATGCATCACTTTCAAGGGAAGTTTGGTGGAGATGACCACCACGTTTTGGAGACAAGGGAAGTTGCCTTCTAGATTTTGGTAACGATTCCTGACTCCTAATTATTGTTTACATGCTTTTCATATTCATTGATTATAACATGTTTCACTGTTTATTGATTATTATGTCAATGCCATGCTTATTAGATCCTTGACATACATGTATAGCTTTTTGAGACACCCATGTTTAATATGGACCATTATTTTTGTGTTCTCACCATTTGTTTAGCTATCATTTTTATCATAGGTTTGATAACATGTGAATTTACATAATAATCATGTTTAAAATTTATCATAATGATTTATGTCGTGTTTTTGATGCTTCATGATTTGAATATATGTTTAAATGTTAGTTTTCATTAAGACTAGGATTTATACTTGTACATATAGTGGGCCACAAATAATCTATATATGTTTGTGCTTGATTGCTTATTTGAACCCATTAGATGTGCTAGTATAGTCTAGTTTTGATGATCCATGCATTTTAAACTTGTATTCCTATGTTTAGATTTATTTTATGTTTATGTGTTTTCATTTCATGTATATGTCTATTTTGCCAAACTTTAAGATATACATGTATACCCCTTGAGTCATTTGCCTTTCATGCAAATCTATATATATATGGACTCAATTGTGTTTAGGGATATGTATGTATACTTTTTGTGTTGACAAATCATACATATATCTTGAAATGAAATTTGTTTTTAATGAAAATTTAGTTTATCATGTTTTTCATGTGTTTATATTTAACTTCATGTATATGTCTATTTTATCCAAATTATTGTTATACATATACATCCTTTTGAGCCACGTGCCTTCATGCATATATCTTTGTGGACTCGTTGTGTTTGGATATGTATGTATACTTTAATTTGTATAGGACATACATATACCTTGAAGATTAAATAGTTTTGATGATTTTCATGTTTTCTTGTTTCAAGGAATATTGAGCTTATTGTCTATCTTTCATGATTATGATCTTCACATCTTATGTGTACACTCACATTTATTGTTTACTCATGTGTTTGTTTTCATGAGTCATATTTGTGCTTAATTGACTTGAGTGTTTGATATCATGTGGATTTCTTATTTCATGAAAAATATTTTTGTTTTATTCCTTACTTGAAGGATTTCGTACTAGTTTACAAGTTTTCATTTAACTAGTTGCAATATTCTTCATTTTGGTAGAGTTTTTCAAATATACTATAATTTTTCAAATCTATTTTTTTTTGAAAACCCCTACCATCCATGGGAGGTTGGACGGGAGATCATGCTCATATATGCTTTATAGTGAAAATCATTTTTTAAACTTGTGCATGAATAGGTGGTAGTTATATGATGTATACACTTGATCATTATTGTTGTTTCAATTGGTATCATTGGATTCTTTCAATTGGTATCAATTTTGACCTTTCTTGTATACTTATATAAGTTTGTATGTATGTATGCCTTCAATTTCAAGAATATCAATTTCAAATTGGTATCTATTTTTTCATACATATATATGTTTGTGTTTATGCTAAAGCTTGAGGTTTAATTTTGTTTCAATTGATTTAATTTTCAATTGGTATCTTATTTCAAGCTTATGCATTGCTTTAGTTGGTATTTCATAAAGGGGAAGAAAATTCGATTTTCATGTTTACAATTGGTATTTGTATTTCCACTCCCTTGCTTCATGGTAGAAAATAATAATAAAATTTTTTAAATTGATATCATATACTTAAAAAGAAAAATACTCTCTTTTGATATCAAGATGTTTATTTGAATGTTTTAAAAATTGGTATATCAAAATTTTGTTTAAAGAAAATAGTCAAAATGTTTTGATTTATATTGCATATATGCAAGGAGAGCTTAACATCTCTTCTACATATAGATTCATGTTGAGTGTATCTTATATTGAAGAGCTTGATAATCTTTTCTTTATATGATACACGTGTGCAGGGGGAGCTTCACATCTCCTCTTATGCATTACATATTATACGTTATGTGAATTAGGGCTTGTCATCCCTCTTTCATATAATGTATATGTGTAGGGAAGTTACTTTACCATCTTCCTCTTCATGAATGTATATCGCATATACCATCTGTTGATTGATTTATGTTTACTTTCAATTGGTATCAAGATGCTACTTTGACATATTTCAATTGGTACCTTAATTGTTTGTCACCCCTATTTGGTTTTGTTTTGTTTTAGACAAAAAGGGGAGAATATTTTATTAACCCTTTGTTGATTCTTTGTTTCGAACAAAACGGGGGAGAAAAATTTATTGATTTGGTTTTGTCTTTACCCCTTATTGATTATTGTTTCCTTGTATTAAAAGGGGAGAAGATTTTGTTTTGTTTTGATTTTTACCCCTTTATTGATGATTGACAAAAAGGGGAGAATTATTTGAGAGTTTAACATGCATTATATAAACCAAAGTCTTTCTCAAATAGAGAAGATGTTTTTAATATGCATGATTGATACATGTTTTATATATGCATATTTATGTTTTGCATATATTAAAGTTTAATTTAGTTTAATTTTAATTGGTATCTAGAGCATGTTTTGTTTTTTGAACATTTCATTGGTATGTAGAACCTTTTATTGTTTATGCATAGATATGCATTCATGTTTAAGAGCCTTCATTGCATATTCTTTATGTTTATTTGTTTATGCATGAGTTAAGGGGGAGCTTCTTTGAAGCTTAACTTTAATCCATGCATATATAACTCCATGAGTTTTGTCATCATCAAAAAGGGGGAGATTGTTGGCCCGGAGGCCTTCCTCTCTAGTTTTGATGATGATTAACTCATGTAGTTATGTTTACTAATAATCTTGTGATTTTAGTTTCAGATCATGTAACAAGATATTAGTTGGTGATTGCTTCAAAAAGATGAGTTTGGAAGCCTTCACTTGGTGATTCCGGTGCCCGAGCTTCAAGATCACTCATTTGCACTCGGTGGATCACGTTTGGGATCGAGTCGACTTGAAGATGGAAGATCGTCAAGAAGACTTAGGTATCCTAGTGTTTAGTGTGTTTAGATCCATTTGTAAAGCTTAGAATAGTTGATATGCTCAAGTGCACAACACACAAGTTTTATGTTTGGATATTGATTTTTTGGTTTTTAGTTTAAACCGATATTTGTTTTCATGAATAGTTGATCAAAATAAGTTAAATTGGTTTATGTATAGTAGATATATTCTTTCTATACATGCATGCTTAAACTTCCTATACAAACTTATTTTGACTATCCTATTCATGTAGTGAAAAATCCAAGTTTGATAAAAATACAGTTTTAGTTTTTGGTAAAAATGTTAAGACACAAAATAGTTTCATATGCTCGATATTTGAGCTAAACTTTTTATCACATGTTTATGTATCAATGCAAAATGATAAAACTATTTTTGGAGATTTTTACAAGAGATAAAAGTATTTTTAAAAATATTTTTAAACAAGTGTTTCTGACCCAGAACAGTGGCTGACAGGCCAGTTCGGCCGACCGCACGGTCGACCGAACCAAGGGCCGGTCGACCCTGCGGTCGACCGACGTGCACAGCCTTGTGCACGTCTGGCAGCACAGTGGGTCGGCCGACCGGATCAGAGAGCCTTGCTCTCTGTATCTGGGCGGACGACCGAGCGGCCGACCGGATCAGAGAGTCTGCTCTCTGTATCTGGGCGGTCGGCCGGACGGTCGACCGGATGCCCCAACGGTCATATTTCTGACCGTTGGCGGTCGGCCAGGCCGGCCGACCGCAGGCCGTCAGGCTGACAGATCAGCCTAACGGCTAGTTTCTAGTTTGGCCTATAATACCCCATCTCTTTGGGGAATTAAAAAAGATTTTTAAGAGCAAAAATTCCTACTTTTCTGAAGTGTTTTTACAAGTTTTCAAAGAGTTATAAGTGCCAAAAGATCCATCTTATTTGTTTTAAGTGTTTTGTTATTTTCAAAGAAAATAGGTTTTTAGGAAATTGGTTTATTGTTCTTCATTTCAATATCTATTTGGTATTTTCCCAAGAGTTTTTCTTTGATCAAAACACTTGTTTTCCACACTTGAGCTATCATCTATCCTATTCTATTAGGATCATTGTTTTGTGGAAAAGAGAGATTGTTTGAGGTTGTGGAAACCTCCAAGTTATACACCCTTGCTTTTGTTGTATCCCTCTTTGGTAGAGGTTGATCAGGTGATTGGTTTGCTCCCTCTTTGGTAGAGGTTGAGGATTGTGTTTGCTCTCTCTATTGTGAGGTGGAGTTTGGTTTGTATACCCTCTTCGGTAGAGGTGTTTGATTGGTTGTTGTTTGACTACGGGCCTACCCCTCAGTTGTGAGGCGGTGTTTGAGAGAGGAGTTCGGTACTCCTATTGTTGTAACAAATCCTCCTCGGTGGAGGTTCCCTCGGTGGGAGATAGTGGATTAGAAATCCTTCTCGGTGAAGGCGGGGACGTAGAGCTAGGGGCTCGAACCTCGAAACATATCTTTGTGTTTGTGTTTGATACATTGCCTCTTAACCCTCTCTCTCTTTATATTGTGCATAGCATCATTCATTTCATATCATTCATATTGCTTGTGTTGTGCGTTGCAACTTTCATATTGCTATATCATTATATGCTTGACTTGCTTGTGTGTGTGACTCATTTATACTTAACCACAAGAGCTTCATACAGCAACTCAACCCATATCTAGGGGAATCAAGAGGAGTTAGTCCAGAGCCCTTCACGAATTCGGCTACACTTGTGTGTTGTATTAAGTGTGCTGCAAAATTTGTTTTAACTTCCGCATTTAACGCATTTAGTTTATAGATTAGCATTATCACCTATTCACCCCCCTCTAGGTGATTTATAGGAGCAACTAAATGGGTTTAAGGTAAAGAGAAAGGAACATATGATTTGCAAATTGAAAAATATCTTGTACGAGCTCAAGCCGGCACTTCGACAGTGATATAAGAAGTTTGATTCTTTCATTCGTGATCTGAATACTAAAGAACATCTGCAGATCATTGTATTTACATTCATAATTTTACTGATAATGATTTTATTATTTTCTCACTATATGTTGATGATATGCTTGTAGTTTGCAAAGATAAATTTAAAATTGACAAGTTAAAGAAAGAGTAAAGCAAGTCCTTTAACATGAATGGCTTAGGGCCAACATAACATATTTTGGGAATAAAGAACTCTCGTGATAGGACGAAGAAACTATAGGTATCACAAGGAAGTTACATTGAGAGTATTCTTAAGAAGTTCAACATGAAGAATTCCAAGGCAGTCTCTACATCTCTTGCCGCTCACTTCAAGTTAAGCTCACAATAAAGCCCTTCAACAGAGAATGAGATGGAGGAAATGAAGATTATCCCATATGTCTCTGTAGTTGGAAGTTTGATGTACTCTATAGTGTGCACAAGGCCTGACAATGCACATATTGTTGGTGTTGTAAGTAGATTTCTTGTCAATCCTAGCAAAAAATATTGAAAAACAGTAAAATGGATCTTGAGATACTTCATAGGAATCTCCAAATATTGTTTATGTTTTGGGGAGTAAAACAATTCTAGACAGATACATAGATTGAGGCATTGCAGGTGACATTGATAAGAGAAAGTCCACATCAAGATACTTGTTCACTTTTGTAAGGGCAGCTGTATCGTGATAGTCCAAGCTGCAAAAGATTGTAATGGCTTGAGTTTCAATGTCCTTAATTAACATAATAATTTTTATTAATCAACAGATTATCATGATCATATCAGTTTTTTGAAAATTTTGTAAGCATCTCCACTGCGCATACTGCTTTATCCTGATATACAAAATATACATATATATAGTCTCAGCAAACATCAACCTACTTATCAAATCTATCGAGGAAACAATCTTGGCTACCAATATAAAAATACATATATATAGTCTCAGCAACATCAGCCTACTTATCAAATCTATCTAGGAAACAATTTTGGCTACCAATATACACAATAAATATGCGCTTGAGAGTTCTCTTTTGGGCATACTCAAACCAAACATATCTGTTTCAAATCCAACTTGAAATAAAACTATAACCACACACACACACACACATGAAATTTGTATTGATATTTTCAAAATATGTATGAAATATGTAGAAAAGCTAGGCTATTCTAGATTCAAACCCGGAGAACTCTAGAGAGGGGAGAGGACTCTAGCTGTCACCTTCTATTATAGCACTCTAGGAAATCATCTGTGATTGACCTAAAGTTTTACTCACTCTATCTCCAAACATGATACATATAAAAGGATAAAGATAGAGTACAAAAAGCAAAGCTAGCTCCAGTTATAGGAGATGCTCTCATTTGGTCTTGATGGACAATAGCAAAATTTGAGCAGTATATGAACATTGAGTAGTATATGAACATCTTCATAAAGCTTCCTAAACATTGCCACTTTGTGCGATTTTTATTGATGGAAGACTCTTAAATTCCGCTCCTTCCAAATGTGCCACACGCCATCCTTGAAAACTGTCCCGGTAAGGGCAACTTGCTTTGCTCTTCCCTTGAATATACTACAGTAGCTTCCTCAAGTAGCGTGCGTTTGGGTGGTTCTGATAGACCAAGCTTCAGCTTGCATAAAACCCATATGTATGAAGAGAAGCAATTGAAGAATAGATGATCTATGGATTCCATGTCGGATTCACATAGAGGGCACTGAATGTGTGAAATAATACCTATGTTCAGTAATTTGTCTCTGGTAAGGAGTTTGTTCTGCAGAGCTCTTAAAGTGAACATGGAGAGTTTTGGAGCTAGGGTAGGTACCCAGACTAGTTGGAAAAAGGGAAAACTGGCCCTTTTACCACGATGATTCCCAGGCTGAGGCAAGTGTGCTTATTGTGCATGTCGTATCAGATCAATGCCAGGAATCTATTCCAGTAACAGGTTGCACATTCTGGATCTCATTCAAAGAGGCTGCAAAACAGGAAACTTAATATTCCATTCCCATCTACTAAGATGTCTGCCACTTTCCAATGCTCTGAGCCATGGGGAGGGCATTGCAAACATGATAAGTCCTGAAGAGAATTCTTATTAACCCAGTTATCATACAACAATGAAGTATCAGTTCCGTGCCAATCACCCTATACATATATCTCAATGCAATCCCCTTATGCTGCACTATCAGCTTTCAAGTGACTGACTGAAACTGCCAGAACCTGCAAGAAGTAAGAAACCAAAAAGTTAAAATTCTGTTAAGGTAGGAACGTAAAAGCTAAAGGGCAGACACAGTTGAAGCTGTGAACTTCAAACGCGGAGTTGACCAGTGCAGATCTGAACGCAGTCTGATTTAAGACCCGCGTCCGAGATATAAGACACGAGGATCATATAAAGTCCGCGTCTAAACCTCCCACACTTAGAAATATTCTGAGCATTGAGTCCAAAACGCAGGGCTCAACGAGGCCCGCGTTCAACAAACAGAGGCGAACTCAAATGAATGAAGCGAAGACGCGGAGGCCATCAAAATCTGCGTCTTGCCTATCAATTCAAGAGCCGCGCCTAAAAATCAAACGCAGGCATGAGCCTCGCGTTGGCGGTTCACATGCAAAAGAGACTCAAGAGTTAAGAGAACTCTTTAAGCCCCTTCAATGGTGGAAACAAAATCAGATGGTTTTACTACATAAAATAGGGTCTCCTACATGGAAGAACCGCCAATTTGAATCTCCGGAGCGACAGTGCTCAGTCTTCGGTGTCATTTCGAACGTGAAATCAGTGTTGAAGATGATGAAATGAAAAAAGTTTTAAGCTTTTCTTAACCCTCGATATAAAGCTCAGCGAAGAAGAAGAAGAGTTTAATGATGACTCTTGAAAGACTGTTGTCTTTTATGGGCACAGTGATCTGTAGAGATACGCGGCACATGTCTCGAGGCCTAATCCCCGCCCGACGCATGGCATGCGTCTTAAATGTGACGCGAATTTCGCGCGTCAAAAGAAGGATATCCCCTCAACTCCGCCAAATGATTCGTCTACAATTCTGTAATATTATATCTCATTTTCCCACTGATTTATGAATAGAATGTCGGTCTAAACCGTGTTTTGGTCTCTCCTGCAGATAATCAAGATAAAGAGGGCAAATGGGTAATAAGAGCTTAATTAAACCCATTTTCGGGTAATTAAATCCGCCATTCTTGGAGGCCAAGTAAGGAAACTTTTAGAGGATACATTGAACCTAGACCTTTACTAACGTCAGACGAAGATCCGAACGAATATATCCGAAAATGAATATACCAAGAAAGTCCTAGAAGCGACGGAGACTCGCTCGCCAAAACCAGGGACTTATGTCCTGGTATTTCTGTGGATCTGCGGTAATAGCCGCGTTTTCGCGGCAATTGGGTGAAGCCACGCGTCGATCTTCGACGCGTGCCCCCGTCTTGTCTTCTACAAGCCCTGTATGCCTATAAATACCTCTGTAGAGGCCCTAAACGCAAAGAGTTTTAATTTTAGGCTAGGTTTTCTATCTTTAGGGTAGTGTAGTGTAGGTATTCTTCCTTTCTTTTATTTTATATTTTCTTTTCTTATTAGATCTTGTAGTAGGGCTGAGAGATTCAGAGAGAGATAGAGAGGGATTGATGTAATAGATGGTGACAATCTATGTAAAGGTGTCTCCTTTCTTCTCGAATGTAATCTTCTCTATCTTCTACATGATACTTAGTTAGATTTTCTTCTCATGGCAATCTAACCACTTACTTGATAATCCATATGAATCTAATAGCCTCATAAGGCCTTACTCTTGTAAGAGCCATTGATGGCTCAGATGATGGATTTTAACATTCTAACACCTAACCCACTAACTTGCTAACTTGTATTGTCTTCTTTATTTCATGCTCACTCTAACTGATTTTGATGATTTAATAGTAGCTTCAACTTGTTATGTGGTATAGATGTATTATTTGAATGTATAAGAACAATCTTATGGGCCATGCTCTGTATCGTCTCTTGAAGTCAAGAATTAGTGATGGCCAAGGATCCATATGAGGTAACTATCACTAAGAGGTTAGCATGGTTAGTGGAGTAATTAGTAGTTAGTAGCTATGAGTTTTCTTTTTCTTTGTTTTAAAAACCAATCCCAAAATCTATACATTTTTTCTATTGTTATTTTTACCATCCTCTTAGTTCACTTTTGTTTTCATTTTCTTTACCACAAGCTTCATCTTTTTTCTATTTTATTTTTCAAACCACTTCTCTTTTATTTTCACATCGCTTTCATCACCTTCTCCACCTATCACGTTCAGTTTCCTTTTCTTTTATTTTCTTTCTTTCATTCTTTAAACAAAGAAGAATTGTTAACAACCAATGTGAATAAAAACTGTTAATGCTTCTATCGCCTCTCGTCCCTGTGGATTCGACCCGTTGAGCCAATGCTATAACGGAAGTATCGAGGGAATATTAGCACGCTTGTTTTTTCACTGATTTTATAAAACACACATTTTTGAGTGTTGGTTCCGCTCCGATCACCAAACATGTGGCAACGTGCCTAAAATGCGGGACTCGCGTTCAACAAAAATCGCGTCCCTCCAGAAGCCCCGTTTCTTCAGCAAATTAATAGATGCGTCCTCACTCTAAGTAAGGACGGTGTCTCTATAGCAATATGATCCCTGCGTCTACAAGACTTGCATCCAGCCTTTACTTCTGCAATCAGTTCAACTGTACACTGGTACAAGCAGACGACTTGTTCACCCCTGGTTCACCAGTACACCAACAACCAACTCAGAGTACTGAGGAGATCTGGACTGCATATCTAGATACTCACCATGATCATCTCTGGTGGCTTCAAAGGGTTTTACAGTACACTCACGAAGACCATACTTCAGATAAGATCAAGCTCAGAGTATCTCTAATGATTGTCAGTCTAATCATGAGAAGTATGAATTCAACCAAACTCTAAAGTATTTCGAAATCTGTCTCAGTCAACCACGGAATATCGAAAACTTTGGAGGAGGTTCTGTAGACTGTCCAAAAATCACTGAGGATAAGTCATTAGAAAGTAGAGTCCAAACTCTAGACGTAGGGCTAATTATAGCACTACCGCAGCAATAAGACGCGAGGGTCGAAACCTGCGTCTCGGCATCACTGCAGTAGCATCACTACAGTACCAAGATGCGGGGGTTGAAACCCGCGTCTCTACTTTCCCATAATGACTAAGACGCAGAGCCCGAAGCCCGCGTCTCACATGAAGTTTGACGCAGAACTTGAAACTCACATTTCAATCAAATACAAAGTTCAAGTGTTACCTCAATAGCTAAAGGCGAGACTCAAAGCCCGCGTTTTAACTACAAAGGAACCTTGCATTTCGGTTATAATTGCCCTCATTACTGGGTCAATTACTGCCCACGTAATGAGGGAGTTAACCCCATTATGGAGTATTTTTAGGGGACACTTTTACCCCCTGAAACCTCTATAAATAGCCCAGTTTGCTATGAAAGAAGGGTAGGAAAAAATTTTTTGGTCAGAAGAACTTCGGTTGTTAGCCGTAGAAGGACCAAGATCCCTAGCTAAAAGAAAGAGAGAGTTCAACTCTTCTAACAACTTGCTGCGTACAAGTTTATTTTGCCTACAGTCTCTTTGAGATTCTTTTTGGACAGAAGCTGTGTTACTTCGTCCATCATCCAAGGAGAGGATTCCCAAGAGGTCCTGACGTTCACTCGGTCAACAAAAAATAAGATTCACTTTCCATCGTCACATCAAGAACATGGCATTAAACAAACGGGAGATTTGAGTTTGAATATCCCCCCTCTCTTGTAAAAGGATTATTGACCTGTTGTAATTTTTTTTACAATCAAATAGAGAATTTACACCTGATCTTCAATTTTCCCCGACAAACAAAGATACCGGATTGAGTCAAGTAATGGAATTGAATTATCAAGTTGAGATTCACGATCACATTCATGCACAAGTTCAATTTTAGGAAAAGGATAACTTGTGAAAATGTCAATTGGTACTTTCAAAACTTGAATTTTGGTTAAGTCTAAATGGGTATGCTGAAATTGGATCTTGATTTTCAAAGCAACAAGATTTTTGGGCCTAATTGATAGAGTTAGGGATATAAGCATTAGTTAAAGGTTGACAAGAAAGAATTTTCTCATTGCTATTGATCAATTCGCTCATTATTTAGTCAACCTACTGATAGGTCGGGTAACAAAATTTCGAGTCTGAATCATGTATTCTATACTCTTTGCAATTGGTTCTTCTTAAAAAAATGAGTATGAAAGTTGGTTTTAAAAATTATGGTGAAATCGTGAGTTCATCAGATTTTGTGATGCTTGGACTCACACAAAGCTTCTATACTCATTTCCAGGATGAATTTTTTTATAGTTGGATGTTTTGGAAAAGAAGGATGTGAAGCTTGGTTCTGAGAAAATAGTGCGTCTAACATGTTTTGAGAATTCTCTCGGACTCACGCAAGAGTTCTATACTCAGGTGCAGGACTGATGGTTGATCATTTTGAAGAGGTGAGACTGAGTATGACTTTTGAAAATATTGTGAATTTGGGGAGGCTAATATTTCCTTAAATATTCGTTCGACCTCCTGCATGGCTTCTATACTATTTTCTAACTCAGATTATTTTATATGGGTTGTTGTAAAAAAGGAGTATAGGAAGCAAAATTGGAGAATGAATATTGTGAAAATTGTGGAGAAGGTGATTGTAAATTTGACTCAGGGAGGTGAATCCCCATAAACTCTGTAAAGAGTGAAAATTATTTTGAAACTTTTGATCATAGAATTCGGGGTATATGTCATATTGAGTCGAACAAACACAATCCAGCATATATGGCTAGTTCATATTGTACATAGCCGGGTTGGAGTTATCCGAGTCAAATAAGGTCGGGGTGAAAAATGGACTCATTTGATTGAAATTTTTTGATTATATTCCATTTTATCACAACAATCACAAAAAAAAAAACCAACCAAACAAACAAGCAAACAAAGAAAAAGAAAAAATAAGTCTTTACTCGGGTTGACCTAGACCTAAGACTCCTAACTAATTAGACTGTCCATAGGAGGCATATTGCAGTAATCTGACTACAAGTTAATCGGTCAGGAAGGGGTAAGAACAGTGGGAGGTATCCGTGCTTGCGCAACTTGCCTCTCAATCCCCAACTTGACACCTAATTGATAAGAGTCAAACTCTAACAACTTCCCTCTTAGGTCAATCTCCTAAATGAGTCCAAAATGTCCCTAGGGGCCAACGTCTTGGATTGTGTGAGTGGGGAGGTGATTTTTGAGTTAAGGGAGAGTAATGATTTTCTCACCTTATCTTATGTTGGGTTATGCCCATAAGTTCAATTCATGCAAGTGTGCAATATAGATAAAAATGAACACAAAAAGTAAGTAAATTAATCACGTGTTTGTCCTAACTATATGCAATGCGATATGTATATCTCAGTTCAGATCACAACAATAGAAGAACAAAATACAGTGTATTGGAATTGAAATCGACACGTGCCTAAATGCAAATGTCTAAACTATTTTAAAATATTCAATTACCATACTTTAGTTCTTATTATTACAGTGCACAGGTAATCTAAATAGAAAACTAGCAGCAGAATACACAGATATAAGCAAATAAAGATATTCCTGCAAATGATGAAGATCAAGCCCAGAAAAATGCGGCGTTTTCACGGCAAAAAAGCCCTGGCCATGATAAAACACTGAGTAACAACCCTCTGCTTTCTTGAGCAGGGAGATACATGGGAGTGTGGGCTTCTACAGTTATTAGATTCTGAAAATTTTTACCTGTACCCAGATACTGAGAAGAAAAGTTAACAAAAACGTGAAATTAAATCGTTCCCATCCCCAACAATAGCGCTAAAATTTGATCGGAGGAAAACCATGCACGAAAATATGTCATTTTGAAATCAAAAATTAAAGTGTAAGCGCTTTGACTATCTCAATTCTTCCGTTAGAGCATAGAAGCTAAACAGGTAAAATCCACAAGGACGGGAGACAATAAAAGTATTAACGATATGTTCACGTGTATGTTAACGGTTCTTCTATGTTTCAAAGAATCAAAAGAAAAAAACAGAGAAAAAGAAAAGAGGAGAGTACAGTGAAAACAAAGATACAAACATTGAAGAGAAGGTATTTGTGATTTTGAGATTATTCCTAAAATAAAGTAAAAATGGAAGAAAACTCATGGCTCCTAACTACTAATGGCTTGACTAATAAGCTGACCTCTTAGTGACAGTTGCCTCACATGTATTCTTGGTCATCGCTAGTCCTTGGTTCAAGAGCTTTTCAAAGTATGACCCATAAAATCACTCATTACATTCAAACTCAAATAAACAAGTGCAAGGTATAATTAAACTATCAAAACTATACTAGAGCAAGCATGAAATAAAGTAATATTAGCTTCTTAAAGAGTTAGATGTTAGAGTATTGAAATCCATCATCATGAGCCATCAATGGCTCTTGCAAGAGCAAAGCCAAGTAGTTGCTATTAAATTCATATAGATTATCAAGTAAGGAGTTAGCAAGTTAGTGGTTAGTAGTTAGATGCCATGACAGAAAATTGGCTAAGCATATAAAGATTAGAGAGAAAAAAATAAATAGAGATAAAGAGAGAACGTTTCATAGTGTGTCACCCTCCATTATAAGAACTCTAACTTTCATTCTATGAATCACTTTTCTGAACTTTTACAAGATCTAAAAGAAAGAAAAATACAAAAAAAAAAAAAGAAGAAGAAGAAATTAAACTACACTAAAGAGAAGAACTATCCTAAAAACCTTCCTCCTCGCCTCAGTTCTACTTTCAAGGGGGTATTTATAGCATACATAGCCTCTGGGGTCAAGACAGGGCTACACGTCGAAACTCGACACGTGGCTCGCTAGTACAGCTGCGAAAACGTAGTTTAGGCCGCATTTCCATGGCTCACGGGCACTGCGTGCGGCGCGCAAGTGTTGGCTGCACACTAGTACCTGTACACATTGTCAGTTTTTAGCTTTCTGCATCCAGAATTAACAGATAGGACTTCAAAAGTCTTTGGCTACTCCTAGGCTCTAAAAATGCTCAAATAAATGAGAGTTTGAGGCTTCTTCTTTATTTTATGTCATGGATCTAGGAACACACAAGAAAACTATTATTAATAAAATTTTAGTCGGAATAAATGTGAAGATGTGGTATGAAATATGCATATTTGGAGACTAATCATCCACCTCGGTCAAAACACCATGAACCTCCAAGATAAAATCACATTGCACAATTACATGTGACATGTTCTGAAGTAATCACATCCAATAATTCATGAGATATAGCAGTATACATCATCCTGTACAATTAGCATGAACCATTGACCTCTCGATCAACCTGACCTGTAACTGGTCTCCTTGACCACCGTCAATTCCTTATTGATCTGTACAAATCTTCTCCAAACAGTAGAACTATCCTAATCCGCATCTATCACTGCAATATGAGACTCGAAAAATATAGAGTTCAACTCCTGAATCACTCGAATCTGCAACTAATTATCCGATCCAGCACCCGATCAACATCGACCGTTGATCTGAAATTTCACCCTTCTCATGCTTTCTATTTGGCTCTACCTTGGTGTTTGGTGTTTGAACTCCACACCAAAATCCACATCAGCACACCCAATGTGATCACCCATCCCATGAAATGAATCAAGGAGTCTCTTGGTGTTTTGTTTTCCAACCCGAGCACTACATCTCACCAATACATTAACTTCTCTCTTTTGCTCACGCATGACAACAACATCCATGCAATTCCTCCTCTTTTTCCATGTGTAGACCCCAGATAATTACTTCCTCTATTCGAAAATAGCAGTGCTTTTTTGGTTCAAATTTTTATCTCAAATTAGTAATTCATTTTAAATCTTAATGCTACTTTTTTCATTCTCAATATAAAATATGAAGTAATATACTTATTTATTCTCTTTATAACAAATATTCCACTCTTTATAACAAAAAAAATGCCATTCCCAAAATAAGGGTAAAATTGGAAGGGTAAAATGATTTGGGATTCAATTCTTAATTGGTGTGTTTGGTCAAAAAATGACCAAAAAATCTGGACAGAGGGAGTACCTCTCAGCAAGCAAGTCATTTATTTCCTTAACATCTCTTCGTACTTGAATGCATACACATAAACACAGTTATTGTCCTTCCTCTTCCCTGTCAACAACCAACAGTCAGTTGAGAGAACCAAAAGTCTTCGAGCTTCTTCTTTGGCGTTGCCTCTCACCGGATCTCAACTCTAACGTCCCCAAGAAATGTGAGAGAGTGCTACGAAGAAGAGAGGGTGAGATTATAGGGGTGAGAATTCTCTCATTTAATTCTTGTAATCTTTCTCTTATAGTGGATCACTTTTACATTGGTGTCCCGTGGAGTAGGCAGGAATTGACTGAACCATATAAAAAGTTAGTTGTCTTCTTCTCAAATTATTTTCTCTCTCTTGTGTACTCAGGGTGATCTCATAATTTGTAGAGATAGAAACGGGGGAGGTTCCATTCCTCAACAGGTGGTATAAAAGTGCTAGATTCATCAAGCTCTTGTGTTGAGATGGAGACTCCCGCCACCGACGTCCGAAAATTAGAAGAAGCTCAAAGGTAAGACCATCGGCACCATTCATCAATGGGTGGATGGCACTGTATTCTTCCATGTATTGAATGAGATATCATCAAAATCCCTTTGAAAGAAACTTATGCGAGAGGAGATCGATTCTTGCATAAGAACCAACATATGATCCAGTGGAGCTGTCAAAGAACATAAAAGCTTTGAAGAATAAATGGGTCTTCAAGGAAAAGAATGAAAGGAATGGTCTAGCCAAGTACAAAGCTCGCCTATTGGTGAAAAGCTTTAGCCAGAAATAAGGTATTGACTATGATGAAATTTTCTTCCATGTTATGAAGATGCAATCCATTCGGCTTATAGGTCTTGTTGTATCTCTAAACTTAGAAATTTAATAGTTAGATGTGAAAATGACTTTTCTCCATGGTGACTGAAAGAAGAAATCTACATGGAGCAACTAAATGGGTTTAAGGTAAAGAGAAAGGAGCACATGATTTGCAAATTGAAAAATATATTGTACGAGCTCAAGCAGGCACTTCGACAGTGGTATAAGAATTTTGATTCTTTCATGCGTGATCTGATTGCAAAATAACATCTGCAGATCATTGTATTTACATTCATAATTTTACTGATAATGATTTTATTATTTTCTCACTATATGTTGATGATATGCTTGTAGTTTGCAAAGATAAATTTAAAATTGACAAGTTAAAGAAAGAGTAAAGCAAGTCCTTTAACATGAATGGCTTAGGGCCAACATAACATATTTTGGGAATAAAGAACTCTCGTGATAGGACGAAGAAACTATAGGTATCACAAGGAAGTTACATTGAGAGTATTCTTAAGAAGTTCAACATGAAGAATTCCAAGGCAGTCTCTACATCTCTTGCCGCTCACTTCAAGTTAAGCTCACAATAAAGCCCTTCAACAGAGAATGAGATGGAGGAAATGAAGATTATCCCATATGTCTCTGTAGTTGGAAGTTTGATGTACTCTATAGTGTGCACAAGGCCTGACAATGCACATATTGTTGGTGTTGTAAGTAGATTTCTTGTCAATCCTAGCAAAAAATATTGAAAAACAGTAAAGTGGATCTTGAGATACTTCATAGGAATCTCCAAATATTGTTTATGTTTTGGGGAGTAAAACCAATTCTAGACAGATACATAGATTGAGGCATTGCGGGTGACATTGATAAGAGAAAGTCCACATCAAGATACTTGTTCACTTTTGTAAGGGCAGCTGTATCGTGATAGTCCAAACTGCAAAAGATTGTAATTGCTTGAGTTTCAATGTCCTTAAGTAACATAATAATTTTTATTAATCAACAGATTATCATGATCATATCAGTTTTTTGAAAATTTTGTAAGCATCTCCACTGCGCATACTGCTTTATCCTGATATACAAAATATACATATATATAGTCTCAGCAAACATCAACCTACTTATCAAATCTATCGAGGAAACAATCTTGGCTACCAATATAAAATATACATATATATAGTCTCAGCAACATCAGCCTACTTATCAAATCTATCTAGGAAACAATTTTGGCTACCAATATACACAATAAATATGCGCTCGAGAGTTCTCTTTTGGACATACTCAAACCAAACATATCTGTTTCAAATCCAACTTGAAATAAAAACTATAACCACACACACACACACATGAAATTTGTATTGATATTTTCAAAAATATGTATGAAATATGTAGAAAAGCTAGGCTATTCTAGATTCAAACCCGGAGAACTCTAGAGAGGGGAGAGGACTCTAGCTGTCACCTTCTATTATAGCACTCTAGGAAATCATCTGTGATTGACCTAAAGTTTTACTCACTCTATCTCCAAACATGATACATATAAAAGGATAAAGATAGAGTACAAAAAGCAAAGCTAGCTCCAGTTATAGGAGATGCCATCATTTGGTCTTGATGGACAATAGCAAAATTTGAGCAGTATATGAACATTGAGTAGTATATGAACATCTTCATAAAGCTTCCTAAACATTGCCACTTTGTGCGATTTTTATTGATGGAAGACTCTTAAATTCCTCTCCTTCCAAATGTGCCACACGACATCCTTGAAAACTGTCCTGGTAAGGGCAACTTGCTTTGCTCTTCCCTTGAATATACTACAGCAGCTTCCTCAAGTAGCGTGCGTTTGGGTGGTTCTGATAGACCAAGCTTCAGCTTGCATAAAACCCATATGTATGAAGAGAAGCAATTGAAGAATAGATGATCTCTGGATTCCATGTCGGATTCACATAGAGGGCACTGAATGTGTGAAATAATACCTATGTTCAGTAATTTGTCTCTCGTAAGGAGTTTGTTCTGCATAGCTCTTAAAGTGAACATGGAGAATTTTGGAGCTAGGGTAGGTACCCAGACTAGTTGGAAAAAAAGGGAAAACTGGCCTTTTTACCACGATGATTCCCAGGCTGAGGCAAGTGTGCTTATTGTGCATGTCGTATCAGATCAATGCCAGGAATCTATTCCAGTAACAGGTTGCACATTCTGGATCTCATTCAAAAGAGGCTGCAAAACAGGAAACTTAATATTCCATTCCCATCTACTAAGATGTCTGCCACTTTCCAATGCTCTGAGCCATGGGGAGGGCATTGCAAACCTGATAAGTTCTGAAGAGAATTCTTATTAACCCAGTTATCATACAATAATGAAGTATCAGTTCCGGTGCCAATCACCCTATACATATATCTCAATGCAATCCCCTTATGCTGCACTATCAGCTTTCAAGTGCCAGAATCTAGTACTGAGGCAGTAGCTAAACACACTAGTCTCCTTGAGGTAGTTGGCCCTCATCTAGATAGCCCACATGCTTTTAGAAGTACAGAATCTCCAGAAAAGTTTAACACCCCCAGCTACACTCAAATCAGTGATTCATTTAAGTCCCGCACCTCCTTTTTGCTTGGGTTTGCATAAGGAGTCCCAGCACCAAGCATGCAAATTCCCTTTCCAAAGAAAGTTAGCGGCAATTGTCTCTGGTTTCTTGCAAATTGATACGGGTATCATAAATGTTTGTAACTAGTACCCAAGGTCATTTGTGAGCACAGGGTTGATAAGCTCTACCCTGTCAGAAAAAGACAAATTCCCCATCCATCTTTCAATGTAGTTTCTGACTTTATCAATAAGAGCAATACAGTCTTTAGTTTAATGTAAATTTGACTAAGGGAAGGCCAAGGTACTTAGCTAGGAGGCAACCAATAGGCATTTGAATCAAAGAAGAGAGGACCTTCTTTTCTCTACAACCCTTGCTAATATAAAGTTTGCACTTCTCCCTATTTACAGTGAGCCCCGTGTTTAGAGCCAAATTGTCTATTAATGAATTAATAGCGGTGAAGCTCTTCTTGCTTGCTCTGCAGAATTACAACAATCATCTGTGAATAACAAATTTGACACCATGAATGCATATCTCTTTTTAAAGGCTGCAATGCACCTGATGCTATGGCAAGATTCATATGAATGGTCCATAACTCCATGACCATTATATAGGGGGATATTGGATCCCCTTGCCTTATGCCTCTCGAACTGCTAAAGTAACTGGAGGATGAACCATTAATCATGATTGAGAACATAGGCCTTTGTATACATTCTTTAATCCAATTAGTCCACTTTGCAGGGAACCCCATACAATGCATGATGTAGTGTACAAATTCCGCGATTTATACTATCAAATGCTTTCGTCAAATCAATTTTCACACAGGCTCTACTTCCCAGGGGTTTATTGAAATCCCTCGCTAGCTCATATGATAACAAAGAACAATCCAAAATAAGTCTGTCTTTAATGAAAGCGCATGCATATACACACACATATCCTCATGCACATATCTACCAATATCAGTTATCTATCTCACAATCTAGCATATACTATATAAACATTTATCACAGCAAACATTTATATATACAAACTCAAAAAAATTTAGATGTTTACATTATGATTAGGTTTCATAGAAATGGATATTTCCCAGTAAATTCCAATTCTACATCTATGCAGCTAATGTCGGGCCCTCGCCTTAACGTAACCTGCAAAACATTAATCCGAGGGGGGAGAGACTTAACAGCTCAGTGATTAGAGTCAGATTATGAGTTCAAAGAAGGGTATACATATACAATAAGAAGTATAATTTACAAAAAGTAATTAAATCAAATCTAGTTGAAGTAAAAAAAATAGAGAATTAATAATATAAAAAAAATAGAGAATTAATAATATTCCATGAATAAATCATCTAATCAATTATTCTCATAGCCTTGAGGATAGTCTAACTCTTTTAGTCATCTTATCTCTTTAACTCTTTTGAATTATGTTTTCATATCTCATCGAGTTTACGTATTTTAGATATTTCAACAGTTAGTTATAGTTGATTTCTATATTCTACGTGTGTATATACATCACATAACATACGCGTAGCTCATTTCTCACATATACTAATATACATATCACATATCATCATATACACATACATACTTGGTGATACATATATCACACATCATATTTCATAATTGTTTACAAAGATGCAATAATTCACATTCATACTCAATGCGTGACAACTTATACTCTGTCTTCCCCCGCCATTGGTTCCCTCTCGACCCTTCCTTCAATATATATGTTTGGCGGGAAAAATTCGTGATCGAGGTGTAAATTCTTTATTTGATTGTAAAGAAAATTACAACAGTGACTTATCCTCAGTGATTTTTTAGACAGCCTACAATATAATATTTTTAAAATAGAAATTATCGTCTTCCCCTACCACTGGCTCCCGCTTGGTCCCTTCCTTCAATATATAAATATATTTTTGAAGAAATTCATGTGGTTCACTATATATGTATGCATTTATAAGTAAAAATTAACACTGTAGTGATTTACTCACCTCAATTATATAGGTCAACTTCCTATTCACGTTATCAGTATACAACTTTCTTGATCATGTTATTACTTACATATATTACCAATTGAGTATAATTGGTAATAGTCTACAATTTTAGAGGTTTAAACTAACTGGGGATCTCCAATGTCTTATTTAACTGATTATCGTATAATTATGTGATATTAAGTGCAGTCAGGTTAATCAATAAATTCTACTGTCATGTTTATTCAAGTTAATCAGATATTACCCGTAATTATATTTTAATCAGTTTATTTCTAACATTACCACTAGTTTCGTAATTATCGATTTCATATCCACCAATAGTAATCACCTAAAGGGTGTGAATAGGTAATGTGCTAAACAAATATGAAAACTAAAACTTTTATACTAACTAAAACTATGACACAAAAGATAATCAAAGGGTGAAGCCGAATTTTCAGTGAAAGGCTTTATAACTTCTCCTCAAGGTTCTTCTTAATTAAGAGTTAAGGTGCTTAATTACTCTCTTGGTTCCAATAAGTGTAAGTACATAAAAATATATCGAGCATTTAAAGATATACAAGTATAATAAGAGTATGCAAGATATAAAGATAAGTGATTAGAGTAGAGAGAGATAAGAAATTGCAAACACGGGAGAATTCTTTCGAGAATCAAGCCACTCCTCTACGTTCCCGCCTTCACCGCAATGAAGGATTTTTTACTAAATTAATCCCGCAAGATCACTCAGAGCCGCAACATCTACAAGTTCCCTCAATAGCTCTTGGACTAGCAAGTCCCTCACTTGTTCCTGCAAGAATAACACACACGCGAACTTACAAACTGATGCCACAACCTCCAACGTCTTGGATTACAAAGGTAGAACACTTGGAGATCAACTCCTTGATCACAAATAAAATTGCTCTCACAAATAATGATCCTATAGGATAAATTTGATAATGATAGCTCAAACTTGTGTGAGAAAACTAGATAGATTTGAAAGTAAAAAACTCAAGAAAAATCTTTTTAAAAACTCAAGAGAAACACTTTTGAAAACTCTCTTTTGATATGAAATTGAAGCTCTAAAACTAATTGAGAAAACTCTAGATGGGAAAATAAGCTCTTAAAAATCTTAGTTAAATCTCATCCTAAAATCTCATATTTGTATGCTAAAATAAAATAAAGCTGTTGGGGTCAAAACTGACCAGAAATGTCATGGCTGTCTACCAGGCGGTCGACTGTCCAATGGCTAGTTTTCTAGCCATTGGAGCAACCGGTCGCTTGGGCAGTCGACTGAGCTCAGCTCCAGAGAGCACAACTTTTTGGCAGTCGATCGACCAAAAATCCCAAACAGAGAGCACTGCAAGATTTGTGGTTGGACCAGTTTGTCGACCGATATGCGCAAGTACAAGGTTGTGCATATCCGATCGATCCGGCGGTCGACCGATAGATCAATATGTTCACTAGCAGTTGACTGTGCGGTCGACCGAGGTCAACTCAAATTTTGATTTTTCTCTTTTAAAATGCATTTTTAAATCCAATTAATTTTCTGTAAAATCTACAAAAATAAGTTCATGTAAATACACTAGAGTACAAATACGTTATCAATACATATTACAAAAATGTGAACTTTATTCAAGATGATAAATACAATTTTGAAATATAAACTATATTGAAGTTGTTTTTTTCCCAAAAACTAAACTTTAAATGGAAAATCAAGTTTTTCCAAGAACTTGTATAAGTACAAAAATAAGTATTTTCCACTCATGTGAAGCACAATGTGTGCGGATAGAATCTAACATGCATATAAAACTATATGAATTTTTTTAATGAAATCTACTCATGAAACTAAAACTATTATATAGTTAAAACGAAAAGAGTTAAACCAAAAACTAAAGCTCTTGTTCTTGAAAATCAATATTAAACTTGTATGTGTATAAACTTGAGCAATCAAAAGTAATCTATATTTTTTACAAATCTTAAACATACAAACTCTAAATTCAAGTCTTCATCTTAATCTTCTTCTCAATGTTGACTTGACCCAAACACGATTCTTTGAGCTAGACTCCTCCTTGAATACTAGATGTTTCTTTATGTTTGAGCTCTTGAATCATCACGTGATACCTTCAAAACTTGACTTGAATCTTTTGTTGAAGCTAAACACCAACTAAGATCTTGATTAATATTTGAAATTTAATAACACGAGATCATTAGTACATTAACTATATGTGTTAATTATCATCAAAACTAGAGTGATGGACCTTTGGGCCAGCACCGTTGCTATAATTAACTTCACTAATGATCTTTATTTTAATCAATTACCAGTCCAAATCATCTTTATTGGCTAATTACTACAATCGATACATACTATACGTACACATTTATTATTAAGCTTATCAATCAATGAGAAACTGTCAACTTGTTATGCAATATACCATAAATACACACACACACACACATACACACTTGTGTTACTCTGGAAGGATTTGAGGCCGAGTCCTTCTCATTCAATTACAATCCTACGACATCCGAATGCAAGATTCACTCAGTTGAAATTGATCTATATTATTTTAAGAAAGTAATTAAAAATAAAAAATTATGTATTTTAAATACTTTTGCCCATCCGTCAACTAAGTGTAAAATGGATGGCCGAAATAGTGAGTTGGTTAGTTTAACAGTGTAGAATATTTGAAATCTAACAAAAAAATTATATCCGAGGGTTTTTAAGTATTTAGATCATGATGAAATGATCATATCGAGAATTTGTATGTCTATAGATGTAGAGCTAAGCAATTACTATTTTCAACTGTCTATTTTGTGCCTACTCGATGGATGAAAAAAATATTCAAAATACATGTTTTTGATTTTTATTTACTTGAAATAATGTAGAACAACTTCAATGGAATGGATCATACATTCAGATGTCGTATGATTGTTTTTGAGTGGAGATGAGAGAGAGAGAGAGAGAGAGAGAGAGAGAGAGAGAGAGATGATGAGATGGTGATGGTAATGATGTTCTTGAATTTCTAAGATTTAATCTAAATTTATTCAAATTTTCTTTGATGAAGATGAAGGAATGAGAGAGATAGAGATAGGGGAGAGAGAGAGAGCTTGAGGGGTGAGATAGAGAGAGATGGGGAAAATGATGCTTATTACTTTGGTAATTCTCTTTTAATTATGTGGGAATTATCCCATGATGCCACGTGTAGGATTTTAAAATCCTGATTTATATTTTAGACGCTAAGTATCAAAATAAATTTCATCAGAAATTGTAACACTTGTCCCATGTAATCGTGATTAATTATCTTAAGTTTGTTAGCTTAAAGGCCTTTCACCTTAGTTTTGATGATGACTAACTTATGAAGTTGAGTTACTAATAATCTTGTGTCTATATAGATTCAGATATTGATCAAGATCTTAGTAGGTGTCTAGCTTCAATAGAGGATTCATAGTCAAGTTTTGAAGGTAACACGTGTTATTCAAGAGCTCGCGAGTCAAGATCGCATCTAGTACTCGAGATGGAGTCAAGCTCATTTGGATCGTATTTGGATCGAGTTGTCTTGGAGATGAAGATTGACGAGAAGACTTGTATCTAAGTTTGTTTAGTTTTTGTTTAGATTTTCTATAAGTATAGTTTAGTTTTGGTATGCTCAATTATGCACACACACACAAGTGCAAAAGTTTTGGTTTCAGTTTAACCATTTTGAATTTTCAAGTACACATCTTTCTGATTTCATGAATAAATAAATCAAAAAAGTTTAAATAGTTTATATGTATGTTGGATTTCATCTATATGCATCTATTCTTCATTATTTAGAAAAACCTGTTTTGATTTATCTAGTTCATGTGTTTTAAGTTTTATTTTTATTAAAACTTATTTTAGATATAATGTCAAAAATATATATATCATTTATATGTGAATTGAATTTTATCCATACACACTATACTTCAAATGTGTTTCTATATCTTGATTTTTTTATCTATACAAGTTTGAAGAAAAATCGGTTTTCCATTTAAAAATTTAGTTTTTGAAAATACGATTTTTTGGTTTAAAACTTAATTTCTATGCCTAAAAAATAATTCAAATAGTTTGTAATATGTGTTGATTTTTGATCACACATTTGTACTTCAAATATATACATGAACTTATTTTTGTGAAATTTTTGAAGTTTTATGAGATTTTATAGGTATTTAAAAGCCAAGATTTCCTAACCTATAACCCAGTTCTGGGCTGCATAGAGGTCGACCGACCGGTTGACCGCTTCAGTGGCTCGGTCGACCGGACGGTGGACCGATGTGCATAGAACGTGCACAAGCCCTTGGCCTTGGGCCGGTCGACCGTGCAGTCGACCGATCCAGAGAGTTGCTCTCTGGATCTGGCCCAGGTCGACCGAGCGGTCGACCGACCAGAGAGGCCTGCTCTCTGGTTTTAGCCACGGTCGACTGATAGGCATTTGCCTTGGGACAGTTGACCGACTGGTCGGCTGACAGCCCCAACGGTCAGAAATCTGACAGTTGGTCTATCGACCGGTGGTCGACCGACAGATCATTTTTGACCTGCTCTGAACCCCAATGACTATATTCTGGATCCCCTATAAGTTGGGGTCCTTTAAGCCAGTTTTAGACAAGTTTTTTGAGAGCCAAAATTTTCATCATCTATAGAGTTGTTTACAAGTTTTCAAAATAAGTTTTAGAGCTTTAATCTCTCTATCTTTATTTGTTTCAAATTTTTTGAAAAATTAAAGAAAACAAAATTTTGGGAAATCTAGTTTAGAGTTTCTATTTCTTCATCTTTCTAGAGTTTTCCCAAGAGTTTTCTTTGTGTTTTCTTTTCTAAAAACTTTGTTTTACTCACATACTTGAGCTATTATTTTAAATCTATCATCTAGAATCTTGTATTGTAAGAAAATTATTTGTGATCTTTTGTTATTATCAAGTCATTGTTTGTGATCTTTATGATCACTATATTGTATTTTTCTTTTGCTTTGTGCCTTCTTCTTGTGTAGAGGAGAAAGAGAGTGGAGTTGTGTACTCCCAGTTTGTAATTATAATTCCGCAATGGATGTCCCTTTGTGGAAGATCCTATGCGGACATAGTGAAAATTCTTCTGTGTGAAGGCGGGGATGTAGAGCAGTGGTTTGAACCTCGAAACTTATCTTTGTGTTTGTATTTGGATCTCTCTCTTTCTTATATCTTGCATTGCTATATATTGTTCATATTCATATATATATATATATATATATATATATATATATATATATATATATATATATATATATATATATATATATATATATATATATGCTAGATATTGTTTGTGTACTCACACTTGTGTTCAACCAAGAGAGCTATTGAAGTACCTCAACTCTTAGTTTAGAGGAATTTCGAGGAGTAGTTTCAAAGCCCTTTACCGGGAATTCAGACTCATTCTTGGTTACACTTTGTGTGCTAGCAATTAGTTTTTAAATTCCGTACTATTTGTCTTAGATTCGTGCTATACCTATTCACCTTGCTCTAGGTGTACTTTCAATTGGTATCAGTGCTAGTGCTCCTGATATTCAGTTTAACCACCTAGGAATGTGATCTTTGGATTGCTAATCTAGATTTATTTTGCACACATATTAGTTTACACTCATGAATTATCTTTCTCCACCTATGTTTGATGATTCTAACATAAATATGTGAAAATTTAAATGAGTTCATATTTAAAAGCTCTAAGTTTGCATGTTTATCTTACCACTACCAAGAAATCCTACTTTGGTAATGACAAGTACATTGAGGCTAATGCACAAGCATTGATTAACTTAGGCAACCACTTAGCAAAGATTATATTTTATTAGTTTCTCATTGTGATGCCGCTTTTGCAGTGTGGAACACATTGACTCTCTCAAGGAACAAGTTCAACACATTTTTGAGAGAGAACCAAGAAAAGATGAGTCCGACCAAGCTTGCTTCATGGTTTAAAGGAATGACTCCCTTGAGGTAAATTTGGACTCATCTTGATGATTGTGCTAGTTCTTCATATGATGATAATACTATGGATGCCCATACTTTAAATGAAAAGCTATCTATGTTTTGTGAAATTTGCTTTCAAAATACAAGCTTTTGAAAAGCAAGAGTTTTGATTTAAAAGAAGAAAATAAAAACTTATTTTCAAAACTCAATATGATTATATAAGAGAAGATTGAGATTTCAAATGAAAGGGATTCATTAAAACCTAACTTGATCTTGTTATAAATGAAAATAAAATTTTGAAAAATAAAAATAAGCTTAATGATATTTTGAAGAAGAATGAGATTTTGTCTTCAAAACTTGATTTTTTTTGTAAAAGAAATGATTCTTTGAAAAATAAAATTGTTTTGACTTCAAAGGAATTAAATTGTATTTCAAAGAAAAAAGACTCTTTGAAAAATGATTTTGCTTCTCATTATTGGCATGCTTTTATTGATACATCTCCTAGTGATTAGAATTTTGTTGCTTGCTCTACATCTTCTTCTTCTATTGAAAATGATATACATGCTTTGAAAAAGAATGTAGATTGTTTAGACTCCACTTTGAGCCAATGTGCCATGAACCACACAAGGTTGGAATCTATGTTTCGAAAGAAACATACTCCACATATTCATGCACACTTTCCATGGCATACATATGCTTCTCATGTTCACACACATAACATCTTGTATGCTAATATGTACACTTGTACACATTGTAGATGTACGGGCCACCTTGTAAAATTTTGTCATGATAGGTTAAATGATTTAAATTTTGTAAGTAAACATGTTTGGGTTAGGAAAGGTTCTAACCTCTATGGACCCAAGAAAGTGTGGGTACCAAGATATACCCCTATTGTATTTGATGTAGGTGTGGACTCTCACAAAACGTGAAAGTATTGATGCCTTGATGGTGGATGCGTTTCGAGCTAAATTTACACGTTTTTTGATACATCACTTTCACAGAGTTTTGATGGGAACCATCATGGTTTTGGAGACATAGAACTAGTTCATTTGGTTTGATAACTATCTTTAACTCCTTATTTTTATTTATATGCCTTCTTATTGATGTTTTTTGGCATGTTATAGTTTTAATGCTCATTATGTTTAAATGCAATGTTTATTAGGCATGTGTGTTGATACTCAAAAAAGACAAAACTCTCAGACAGCTTTCCAACCGGTCTGAACGACATCTAACTTGTCGACATTTACAAAAGACAAGTCACAGACAAGCTGACGATCAGTTTTTACTCATCTCTGAGGGACAAATCAGCGACTTGGACTCTACTGATCCAGTGAAGTAGACAGTAAGCTAAGATTATCTTTGAAGAGACCTAAGCAGGCCTAAGATGCTCAGTTAGCTCAACACGTAGCATCGCATGAGCGAAAAGGGATAGCCTCGACTGAGAGGCTAAGTTTGTCTAGATACGCCTTAAAGCTCTCCACAGAGAGCTAACTTACAGCTTCACCTGAAACTAATTCTACCTTCACCAGAAGCTCTCTTGATAGTTTCTCATGAAGCTTTTCATAACTCCACAGAGAGCTAACTTACAGCTTCGTCTGAAGCTAATTCTAGCTTCTCCGGAGTTTTCTTTCTAGCTTCTCATGAAGCTCTTCATAGCACCAAAGAGCTAACTTACAGCTTCGCCTGAAGCTAATTCTAGCTTCTTCAGAAGCTAATACTAGCTTCTCCGGAAGCTTTCTTGATAGCTTCTCATGAAGCTTTTCATTAGCCCCGTTGCGGGTCTTTTTATGGTCATCTTTGACCAATTAAATCTCCAGATGAGATCATTGTGATCGAGATCAAATTTGGTAGTTACTTGACATGATCTCTTGACTCTTCCAATCAGGTAAGAAGATCAGGGGAGATCTCTCAATTAACTGGAGAGGATCAAGAGAGTATCCTTTATTAAGCGGAGCCAATTTTTTATGGTCATCTTTGACCAATCAAATCTCCAGATGAGATCATTGTGATCGAGATCAAATTTGACAGTTGCTTGACATGATCTCTTAACTCTCCCAATCATGTAAGAAGATCAGGAGAGATCTCTCAATTAACTGGAGAGGATGAAGGGAGTATCCCTTATTAAGAGATGCCAATCTTTTATGGTCATCTTTGACCAATCAAATCTCCAAATGAGATCATTGTGATCGAGATCAAATTTGGTAGTTACACCCATGATTTCTCATTAAGGGGAGACAATCAAGGGAATCATAACTCCCTATGAAGCTTATAAATAGCCCACTAGTAGGCTAGGCTCAGGGGCTTGAAAAGATTCAAGTCTAATAGACTTTTTGAAGAGCATAAGCTTCTTTGGTGGCTTCAAAGCATAAGCCAACAAGAGATCTACTCTCTTACTTTCAAGAATTCAGAGAATTACTTCTCTAATCAGGGTGCTAATACCCTAAGATTTTCCTCTCTCTCAAGGAATTTTCGGAATCAGGCGAGAAGGAATTCCCAAGCAGAGGCAGCTTGAGAAGTAACAAGAGAGTTCTACTAACTTTCTGTTCTCCGATTCCCCAAACCAGGTGAGAAGGGAATCCCATTAGGCGGCAGTCTGATTGTCTGATCGATCGCATCATCAAAGGGATAAAGTGATCGCGCGTCGATCAGATTCCTACCAACATATTTCCCCAGAAATCTCAGAGGAGATCTACCTGTAATCTTTTTACTACAAAGAATTATCTTGTAATTTAGCTCCTCGACCCCTTTTTTGTAAGTTTTTCCCTTTGCAAAATCTATGGAAAACAAGATGGCGACTCTGCTAGGGAGTTCATTCTCCACTGCTGAGAATCAAGTGTCGCAATGTGACGATCAGACCTTCGGGTCTATTGCTAAGACACTGGTCATTCACTTTGACCAAGAGAGGTTTGAACAAGTTCTCTCTGGGGGTAGCACAAGCCCCTTACATATGCGCAAGGAGGTCAGCGTAGCCAGAACCCCTCTGGCTAAATTTTTAAAGCAAGTCTCTGTTGAGACAAATATGGCTCTCTGCAAGTCTATTACTGCCTCCGGCGAGGCTAAACAGACTCTATGGGAGTCTAGCATAGTCTCAGTAGAGACTAACATAGCCCCGCGCCAACATATTAACACTGTGCGCAAAGCTATAAAGGTTCCTTGTGAACCTAAAATAGCCTTTGCGAAGGTTATAGATAGATCTCTTGCTTCAGCTTCCTGCGAAGCTAAAATAGTCTCTGACTGCAGGACTATTTCAGCTCTTCATAGAGCTAAGCCACGTCTGTCATGCGAAGATAAAGGTAAAATGCCCACCTGCTTCGCTGAGGCCATTAGCCGCGAGGCTAGAACGACGACTATGCCTTCGCCTAATTCAAGAGCAGTGACTCCTCGCGGCAACCTC
Source organism: Agave tequilana (assembly GCA_038442645.1). Classification (NCBI taxonomy): domain Eukaryota; kingdom Viridiplantae; phylum Streptophyta; class Magnoliopsida; order Asparagales; family Asparagaceae; genus Agave; species Agave tequilana. The sequence continues at coordinate 38,828 of JAVJIF010012853.1, forward strand.
ATTTTTTCGAGCGAAGTTACTGATAGCACGGCAGACACAGCACCAGTACCCCAGGGTACGCGTGAAGTTCCCAGCCGCCAAATTAAAACTAAAGCACCTAGCGGTGCTAATCATCTTTGCGAGAAGGCAACGAGCAAAGCATCGCAGTATGCTTCAAGCGTTAAGTTCGCTCTTTGCAGCAGAGCTGAGGAATCGTCCCTAGGTGCTGACATCGGTGCTTATGCAGCTTCAACGCCTAAGGGTTCTCCCAAAGTTCTTAGCCGCGAAGTTACTACAGCCCCACTTACATCATCAGAACTATTGGGCAGTGCTAGGCTCGTTGCTAGCGACAAAACCAAAGCATTGAGTGCTCAAAACCTTGGCCGTGAGGTTAAAAATGAAGCACTACTGAGTGATAACAGCGGGGCTATTTCAACCTCGCTCACAGGAAGAACTCTGTGCAACAGAGCTAAATCAGTAGCTTCTCCTTGGGAAGCAACTCTTTCAGGGGAAGCTATCCTAGCTTCGCCTATAGCCCAAAAGAAAGTCAGGCTAACATCTAGTTTCTCCGAGTCTCCGTGTTGGATTAGTTGGACCCAGGTAATGCAGACTTGCGGGATTATCTGAGCAACAAGTAGAAACTCTGCTCCGAAGAGCCAGTTCACATCTCGCCATCCTAGTGCGGACAATTGAGGTGTCAACCTGTGACGGTACATTCTGTCCACTGTTATTTAGGACCAATCCCCATAACTTTTCCTCCGAGCCAGCAATCGGAGTTCAGCCAGCTGTCAGTCCAAATTTTTGAGAAGCTCAAGTCTCAAAAGAAGAAGACAGTGAAGGTGCCTTACCTCGCAGCTGCCTCTGTCAACATGATAAGCAGAGGAAGGGATCTACTATGATCTTAAAGAAGGAAACAGGGGTTTCGCACTCTCTCATTCAGTTCTCCAGGGCCCGACTATAGCCCCGGCTTAGGTCAGGTTCTGGTCGAACAAAAGGTACCTTCCAGTGTACAATACCCTGTAATCATGGACAACCTTCTTCCTCAGAAGCTATGTTGCCAGAACCATTGAGACACCAATTCCAATGGTCTGATGATGAAGAAGAAGCCAGCGGTTATGCTTCCTCCACCACTATCAACTCTGTGCAGGCAAGGTTTGTATCAGCCAACATGGCTAATAGTAACAATGATGATGATCTCCGTCATCGCAAGGAGGCGTATGAGCAGACTTTCAAGACCCAGCAAAAAGTCTTGGACAATATCCAGCAAATATTGGCTCAGCTCCTGACAAACTGGAATAATGATAACACAACCGATAGCAATCACGAGAATGAGGAGAACAATGACGATGAACCTCCCAAGACTGATCATTCAAATGAGGGCTCTTCAATCGATGCCGAAGTGATCAAAGGCATTCAGGCTTAGATCGCATCCCTAGCCAAAAAGGACGAACTGAAGAAAGGAGGGGCGGTCCGTCCTTACCCCTTGGAATGGGATTCAATTCCATATCCGCAAGGGCTCGCCAAATCAGCACATTTACTACTTCCGATCGCAAACCGGTAATGTAGTAGGTAATGATGCTATCATGGCTACACTGTTCATTGGCACCCTCAAGGGGGTTGCCTTTGATTGGTTCAGGAGTCTCCCCACGAACTCTATCAATTCTTTGCTCGACTTGAAAACTCGATTCCTCTGTCGATTCTATGAGGATGATACCGAGGTGACCACGGGCACGCTCCTTTCGACAGTCCAGAAAGGAGGAGATCTATACGGGATTATATAGAGATATTCCGCAACCTTTCTCTCATGTACCCTGCAGGTATGCCTTTGCATATGTTACTTTAGACGTGTAAGCATAACTTCCTCCACAAAGTAGAAGTTCGCATGGGAGCCGTCAAAGCCCACACTTGAAAGGAGCTTATTGAACAAGCCGAGATAGCTAAAAAATCAGCTTAAAAGTTTGAGACCTTCAAAAGCAGGTGGGGAATCAACAACAAAAGCTATGACACAGCTGAATCTTCTGATACATCATCATTGGAAATATATGGAGGAACTCGATCAAAGAAAGGTAACTCCAACAGGACTTCGGAGTATCAAAGACAATACTCCTTCAAAGATAAGCATGTGGTGACACTTTTCCACTTGCTCAACAAAGGCAACAAGCTTAAGTTGCCAGAGTCTAGACACCCAGACGAAGTGGGATGAACGAATGATCCCAACTATTGTCTTTTCAATAGATGGTTCATCATCCTACTTGTAGGTTCAATGTCCTTAAAGACAAAATCCAAGCACTGATTGAAGCAGGTGTTTTGACTCTGAAGTCAGAACATAAAAAGGCCACTGTCTAACTCCAATCCTAAAAGGGAGTATGGAGGTAGTCAACTCTACTTCCAAAAGCCATGGGTCTTATTCCATCAATGGCTAAAGCAACGGGACTCAAGTCGGTTCAAAGTTAAAGGCAAGTCTTGCAATATCGCTCGCAGCAGATGACACCACACCAGCCACTTCTCTCAGCAGTTCTGAAGAGGAGACAACCGATAGCCGACGGCACTAGGTCTGGCAAATAACTTGCGACAGTACAACCAGACCCCGATGAGAACAACAGCCAACATCGTCAGAAAATGCGCAGGGGGTTGGAATATGTCATTCCACCAACTAAATGAGAACAACCTTTTATAGTAGAGGCAGTCTACTCGAGTGGAGCTTATCATCTAGCGAATCCAAACAGTGATATGCTCCTGATGTCAATCAACGATAAGTGATATCCATGATCATGTTAACACTATACCTCTGATCAAAGAAGTACTATGCGTGATCATGTTAACATTATACCTGATCATCAAATCGGACTCGTCTGACTGTTTCATCTCCTCAAGGAGTCCCTTTTCACATGTGGAATTAATTTCAACCATCTCTGCATTCTTCTTTTGGCAAATCAATTCGGCTTCACGACGATCTTGAACGAGTCAAATTCATTGAAGAAGGTTTGTGATGCACCCTTGCAGGACCTTTCTAATATTTTCACATTCATGTTCAGATTCGATGATCAGCTGTGACTGAAGTCTTAATTATAACGAACAAAAATGAAACTCCAGAGGAAGCTCGATTTACTTGATATATTTCCTATGAAGTTTGTACTCCATATCTAGATACGAAGATCAGCTGAGAACCAAAGTCTTAATGAACGAAAGATGACACTCCACGAGAAATGTCGATCTACCCGACAAATTTCCCATGAAGTTTAGACTTAACTCTTTAATCCCCAGTGAGATTTTAGAGGTCACTAGTGGAATAAAGAAATGTTCACTTTATGTGACATGATCTGAAGCCTTCGGTGAATAAGGCTAAAGGAAAACATTAGCTTCTAAGCCTAATATAAAATCCTCAACAACTCATCATGCTGAGGGGAATAGCATGGCTAGCCCAACTCAAACTCAAACGGTAGTTGGTAAAGGCGTACCAAATCCGTTGACAGCTGAGGATTTGCTAAAAATCCTAAGGGACCTGTTCCCATTTGATTCCCTCTCTAAAATCACTTACCAATTCCCATCCATGGAATGGTAAGACCACATATAAAGGTATTCATATCCCTTGCGAGATGACAAGTCTAACCTATCATGTTAACACTAAACCTCTGGTAGCAAGACTATAATCTACTCCCCAACGGATAAAACCAATATCCCCAGTGAATAAACCCCACTTGTCATTCTCTTCAGCAGGACGACAGGTCCACTCGAATTACTGTTATGTTCAAGCACCTCTAACAGTAAATGAATTCTTGTCAAGTTAACATCACACCTCTAACAAATTGCTTTACAAATCTCCACGGAGTTCTTTTTGTCACGTTAACGATCACCTCTGACATGTAATCTCTTATGGGATTCATTTTCTAACTCCCCAATGAGTTTCTAGTAAACTCCCCTCAAAGTCTATTGTTTCTCACTCAGTCCTCAGTGGATTTTTCTGATTGTCACGTTAACAATATACCTCTGACAATTTGTTCCAAAAAGCATCCGAAGGAGATATCAAAATCCCTATTGAGTTCATAATTAAATCCTATTTCCCCTGATAGGACTGTTTCCTTGTCATCATATCCAGTTCGTCACCTCTGATGACAAAATTTTGAGCATAGTGGCTTCTCAATCGGTTATATCCCTGCGACCTCTGAACCGATAGATAGCCAAGTCTCATCTTTCAGTCCAGTAGGGACTATTTCTTTGTCATCATATCTAGTTTGTCACCTCTAAATGACAAATTTTGAGCTTGGTGGCTTCTCAATCGGTTACGTCCCTGCGACCTCTAAACCGACAGATAGCCAAGTCTCATCTTTCAGTCCAATAGGGACTATTTCTTTGTCATCATATCCAGTTCGTCACCTCTGAGTGACAATATTTTGAGCTTGGTAGCTTCTAAATCGATTATGTCCCTGTGACCTCTAAACCGACTGATAGCCAAGTCTCATCTTTCAGTCCAGTAGAGACTATTTCTTTGTCATCATGTCCAATTCGTCACCTCTGAATGACAAATTTCGAGGTTGGTGGCTTCTCAATCGGTTATATCCTTGTTACCTCTGAACTGACAGATAGCCAAGTCTCACCTTTCAGTCCAGTAGGGACTATTCCGTTGTCATCATGTCCAGTTCATCACCTCTGAATGACAAATTTTGAGCTTGGTGATTCTTAATCAGTTATGTCCAGCTCGTCACCTCTGAACAGACGGATTCTTAGATCTGCTCCCCTTTGTCCCTAGTGAGTTCTCATACTCAGACTAACTTTATCACGTTCCTCTGAATAATTTCAGTCAAAGTTCTAATTTCTTTGGGGAATTCTACTTGGTGAGTGCTCTCTCTTGAACACCTGAGACAATTCAAAATATTTCGAAATCCGAACCATCCCATTGCGAAGTTACGAAAACTTTGAAGGGGGTCTTGTTGACACTCAAAAAAGACAAAACTCTCAGACAGCTTTTCAACCGGTCTGAATGACGTCTAACTTTTCGATATTTACAAAAGACAAGTCACAGACAAGCTAACGATCCGTTTTTACCCATCTCCGAGGGACAAATCAGCGACTTGGACTCTACTGATCCAGTGAAGCAGACAGTAAGTCAAGATTGTCATTGAAGAGACCTAAGCAGGCCTAAGATGTTAAGTTAGCTCAACACTTAGCATCGCATGAGCCAAAAGGGATAGCCTCGACTGAGAGGCTAAGTTTGTCTAGATTCGCCTTAAAGCTCTCCACAGAGAGCTAACTTACAGCTTCACCTGAAGTTAATTCTAGCTTCGCCAGAAGCTTTCTTGATAGCTTCTCATGAAGCTATTCATAGCTCCACAGAGAGCTAACTTACAGCTTCACCTGAAGCTAATTCTAGCTTCGCCGGAAGCTTTCTTGATAGCTTCTCATGAAGCTTTTCATAGCTCCACAGAGAGCTAACTTACAGTTTCGTCTGAAGCTAATTCTAACTTCTTCGGAAGCTTTCTTTCTAGCTTCTCATGAAGCTCTTCATAGTTCCAGAGAGCTTATCGGTCACATATATTGCATACATATTGTCATATTTCCATACTTGTTATCTAAATAAAATATATTAATAAGTCCTATTATTCTTTATAAAATGCAGGCCCATTGCTAAAGGATAGGCCAGAGAAACGAGCCCAAAAGCCCATTTAATTCAGAATAAATTCGAAATCAGGGAATCAGGGCAAATATTGGCATATCAGAGAGGTTGAAAACCGGTTGAAATGAATCTTTCTGAATCAAGTGGTTGAAGCCAACAAATCAAAGATCGTTTCCTCAAATCAGGGAGCTGCAATAGCAAATCCAACAAGACAAAAGGAAGCACAAAGCCACGCTATATGATCCTCCACCTGAATGTGGCCAATTGGCCACATCCAGGCCGCAGATCCGCGGCCCAAGCCGCGGATCTGTGGCTTGTTGGCGGAGATAAGGGGAGCGTTCCCCTTATCTCCTCACTCCCTTCCCTCTGAGGTTTTGCCTATAAAAGCTAGGGTTATGTATTGAAAAATTAGCGAAGACTAGGATTAGAATTTTATTTATACTTTAAGGTTTAGGCTCGTTGTTAGATAGTACAAAAGTTATATTTTTGTTTTACAATTTGTAGTTCAGTACAAAGACTTGTGAGAGAGAGGAATTGAGTGCTTGTACTTGAAGATTAAAGTGACATCAATACAAGAATCGAGCTACTTTTTCTTTCACTCATTTTACGGTATGTCTTGCATTATTTACTTGCATTTTTCTTTAACTTTCATGAGTAGCTAAATCGGTTTTCTGGGCTCACTATTGTACCTCTCTCCAATTCTTCTTCTTTTCTGATTTTAATGAAGAAGACCCAATGAATCATTTGCATGCCTAACTTAAAGCCTTTCTTCTCGAAAGTGTTCTTGAAGGCACATGAGGATGGGTTTAGATTTTTAAACTCATACTTCTTTTAAGAACGTCTCTTGAACTTATTTTTATCTCATACTTGCTTCTTCGCGCTTGATGGTTTAACATTCGATTTAAAACATTTCTTAAAGAAAAGAGTTAACTTTTCCAACCATTTTATATGCTTTACTTCAAACTTTCTAAAGTCAACCTTAAGTTTTGCCTATGATCAAGTTAAGGAATTAAGGATTTCAATAGAAGAATAAACAGTTGAGTAGTGAGATAGTGAGCCCAGATTTTCTTCTTCTTATATTTAAAACAACCAAACACATTTCAAAGTTTTTTTAAATCACATTCTCCAAAGTCTTCTCCAAAGTTGCAATTTCTCTTTTAATCATCTTCTTCTTTCCATTCTCTTTTCAATTAAAAAAACGAGCACAACTCTTTGTTACTAAACGAAACACCGAAAAGCTTTTATCGCATTCCTCCTCGTGGACACGACCCGTTAGCCACAAGCTACATAGTAATTTCTTAACTCTTTGATTGTTCTTTCATTTTAGCAATCAATTTTTGGTACCGTTGCCGGGGAGGGAATGGCGTATTTATTTTTTAACAAGTTTGATGTGTTGTTTCAGGGACTTGAAGATTCAGATCTAGTATTCAAGCTTTACAAGAGAAGACTTTAAAATTCTGTGCCCCTACTCTCAAAAGTAGAGAACAGAATTTTAAGAAATTGCGTTGCAAAAGTAAAAAATTCATTGGACTACTAAAACTCTTTTTTGCAGAACATATTGCTCGCAAAAAAATAAGTTTTTGTACGTTATATTCTTCCTATTTCTGTTATCCACCATCCCTGTTTTACTCCAACAGTAATTTGAGTGATTGTTAATTGCTTAAAAAACGTTTAGACTTGCATTCTAGGCATTTGTCTAATTACGTTTATTTTACAATTACTATTGAAGAGAGCTGGAGACAAGGTACGTATGCATAGCATATAGTTTAGGAAACATTCTTTGGTGATATTTGCTTTTGAATGCTACTTTTCTATATCTTGCACACTTTGCACAATTAACTCTAAGGGCAAAACCCAATTCAAGATAAGGTGGGGAAGTCATTACCCTTCCTTAGCCCACAAACCATCTCCAAGCACGCATAACCTAAGCCTAAGTAAAATCTGATAGACGTTGGCCTTAGGGACATCTCGAACTCACTAGGAGATTATCCTAAGGGGGAAGGTGTTGGAATTTGACTCCTGTCAAATCAGTGTCTAGTAAGGGGATTGAGGGCCGAAAGCCCGAAGGTTGGTGGTTACTTAATTAAGGAACGTCTTTGACGGATAACCTCCCACCAATCTTGCCCTGACCTGGCTGATTAGCTTGTGGTCAAAGTCTACATTATACCTCCTGTGGACAATCAACCAGTTAGGAGATGTCTAGGTCGAGGTTACCTTAGATTAGGCTTGGTTGATTACTCTTGTTGACTGTTAGTAAACTTGTTTGTGATTGTGATTGTGTTTGTGTACGCAAGTGTGGTCAAGAGACCCTAATTCATCTAGGTTAACTAAAAACACATCACCACTCAAGTTTGAACCAAGACCAGATTCGGTAATGGCTCAATCAACATCATTGCAGGATAGGTTCTATCCCATTAGAACCTCACTTCCATCTTGCATTCTACTTCCATCAGTTGGTGAATACAATTTTGAGCTGAAGCCTCAATTCATCAACACACTCCCCAAGTTTCACGGCTTAGAGTCTGAAGATACTTACTTCTTCACAAGAGAATTTTTGGAAGTATGTCTAATGATGAAAATCTCACGCCTTGTAGACGATGTTATTAGGTTGAGATTTGTCCCTTTCGCTCTTAAGGACCTAGCAAAGAAATGGCTTTACAGCTTAGCGGCTGGTTCTATCACATCTTGGGATGGTTTCATCAAAGTCTTCTTGAAGAAATTCTATCAAATTCATAAGACCGTTCTCATTAGGAAGACAATCATGCAATTCAAGTAAGAATCGAGTGAACCGTTCTGGAGGTACTTTGAACGCTTTAAAGACCTCCTTGTCCAATGTCCACATCATGGAATAGAGAAATGGCGACAATGTCAAATTCTTTATGACGGTTTAGACTATTCTACCAAAACCCTCTTAGAAAGTATGTACCAAGGGGGATTCTTGCAGAAGGATGAAAATGAAGGATGGGATTTGTATGAAAACCTAGCTGAAAAGACCATCTAATGGGAACCCACCAGTGAGACCTCTAGGAATCCAAACTCCATCTCTTCAAAAGGAGGTCTCCATTCTATTGAATCATCCATCGCTAATGAGGCTAAGTTAGCTAACCTAGCAAGAAGACTGGAAGCTCTAGAAACGAAGGAACCAAGTCCAGTCAATCAAGTCAGCCCAAACTAATTTTCAACTCCAGGCTGCACTTACTGTCAAGCCATGAATCATGTGTTTAAGGAGTGCCCTGTGTTTCAGGCTCAGCAACAATAACATGAACCGATGAATGCGGCTTTTTCCAGGTCGAACAATAATCCTTACGCACCAATGTACTATCCTGGCTAGAGAAATCACCCAAATTTCTTATGGAGCCAACAAAATAATGACCACCCACGATCAAACCATGCAAGCAACTTCCATCATTTCAATAATTCTTTCAATCATCAACCCAACTTTTTCAATCACCTTCACAATTCTCCCAATAATTTTTCAAATTATCAACAAAATTTTCCCAACCAAGCTCCGCCTTCCTTCCAGAATCCTTAACTTGAAAGGAGAATGACTGATTTTGAGAGAAACATGGAAATGTACATGAAGAACCAAGATTTTCTCATGCAAATAATACAGAAGCTAGAGGGTCAAATAAGTCAATTAGCCAACCCACAATATGAGAGGCAAAAGGGTACCTTGCCCAGTCAACCAATTATGAATCCTAGGAATTCACAACAAGCTCATTTGGTTGAGGATCAATCTCTGAATCAATGTAATGTTGTTCATACATTGAGGTCGGGAAAGAAAGTTGATAACCAAGTGTCAACACCACCTAATCCTAGTAAGCACAAGCACACTTCAGCATCCACCTCATCTAATCCCACTCCTCCTAAATTTGATGAATCTGAAAGGATAAGTCAATCAGTCATGTGCACCAGCCTATAGCACCATTTCCTAATAGGCTGAAAAACAACAAGCAAAATCCACACATGGATAAGATAATTAAGATCTTTGATCAAGTAAAGATAAATGTGTCACTTCTTGATGCCATCCAACAAGTCCCATCATATGCTAAGTTTCTAAAGGACATGTGCATCAAGAAGAGAAAGACTAATGTACCTAAAAAGGTCTTCTTAGCCACTAACATTAGTGAGCTACTATCGGGTCCGATCCCTGTTAAATATAAGGATCCAGGTAGTCCAACCATTGCCTACACAATAGGACAAGCCGAGATTAGTCGTGCACTTCTTGACTTGGGGGCAAGTATCAACTTGCTTCCATTCTCAGTTTATTAACAACTCGGGTTAGGCGATCTTAGTCTAACTCGAGTCACTATCCAACTGGCTGACCGTTCAGTGAAAGTTTCAAAAGGGGAGATTAATGATGTTCTTTTCCGAGTAGGGGAGTTTATTTACCCTGTTGATTTCATAGTTCTAGAGACACAACCTATGTCTAAATCCAATCATAGGGCTCAAACTCCTGTTATCCTAGGGCGACCATTCCTTGCTACTACCAATGCCATCATCAATTGTAGGAATGAGTCCATTAGGTTAACTTTTGGGGACATAACTAGAGAAGTCAATGTCTTCAACCTAGAAAAATAACCTCGTAAGATAAGAGATCAAACATTTGAGGTAAACTTTATTGAAAATAATTATGATGAAGAGAGTGAAGATATAGAAGATGAGTCGCTGTTTCTTAATGAATTATTTAAGAATGAATGCGATTATCTTGATGAGAAGGCATATGTCGGAGATTCTAATGTTAGAGTACCCTTTAAAAAGGAGAAATTTGATTTGAATATCTTCACTTTCGATGAGCCAACCAATAATGTATCGCATGAGAATATAATTCAAGAACCTCCGTTTGACGTACTCTTTGAAAACATCTTTGAAGAAGAACTTATGTGTTTGGATGAACCAACTAGGGATCTTTTGAATAATTACACCTCTAGGGGAAAGTGTTGACCTAAGCTTTGAGGAAATATATGGAACTGAGTTAGAATTCCTAAGCATTCATAGTGAGGAAGTTTCAACTGAGAAGTGTGGTGGTGATCAATTTTTAAATAATGAATCTAGAAATGTGAGGAAGGAAAACCTAAAGAAGTTGAGACTGGGGAGGAAGAGAGCTAAAATGACAGAAAAATTGGCCTCCCCACAATGCCCTATAAAGAGGACCCATTGTAATGATGGGAAGAGAACTAGAGGGATAAGACCAAAAAAGATCTAGGTGTGAGAGAAACTTGATGTTGTACATATTTTTGTATAATATATGCACCTCTTTTACATTTCATTTCATGCATATATACATTTCTTTCATACATTGGGGACAATGCATGAGATTAGTGTGGGGGGAGGGTACTAACACGACTAATATAACTTCAAAAAAAAGTAAAATGTAAAAAAAATGAAAAAAAAAAGAATTTTTTTGTATATATATATATATATATATATATATATATATATATATATATAACCTTTTTGAAAGGTAAGAACAATATTTTGATATATTTTTGTAAGAAATTAAGTCAATTTTAAGGAATAGGAAAATCATAATTAGGATTTCTTACACTTGGTCAAAATAAGATGACTTGTTTGATTTTTAGGGTTAGGAACAAAATTTGTGAAAGTAATTTAGTCTTGATCTTTACCTTGATGAAATATGCACACTTTATACACTTACACACTTAGGGTTTAAAAACAAAGACTCTTATGCCTTATAAAAAAGAAAAAACTATATGAAAAAAATAATAATAAATAAACAAATCTAATTATTAATTAGCTAGGTGCTTTGGCCTAAGCAAGCCTTAGTATTTATGCAAAAGATAATTAGATAAGTTTGAAAATATATATATAAATCCTCTAATTAAGCTGGGTATTTGTGCCTCATGAAGCAAAAGTGTTCACGCCTAAAAGGGGTACATTTTATAAATACCTTGGTTTCATGGCCTTGTCTGCTCGAGTGTTTAAGTCCTTAGGGGTGTTTTCTCACCTGGTGCCCTAAAACTGTCCGGTTTGGGTGTCACCGACTAAAGGCTCGTTACATGGGCAGATTAGAAAGCCTAATGAAATTGAGGAATAAATTTCACCAAAAATAAATATAAATAAGGCATAGGAGTTAATGTTAAAGAACCCTTAGTCAAACTTCACAGTCACGATGGTGCATATGACTCAGGGTAAAGTAATAGACTAGATGAGAAAGACAATTTGACTCCTTACTTTGATTGATGACATGTTTTTGGAATGGAGACTAAGTTTAAGAATGAAAAATTTTGATATTCTTATAACTTATAGATTACTTAACTCTCACAAATATACTTCAAATATTTTCTCTTCCAAAATACTTTTCGAAAATACTACTTTTTTCTCTTTCTTTATGGATTTTGTGGGTGCAATCCACTGAAAATCCTCACGAGACAAAACTCGTCCTCTAGGGGTAACCTAGAGGTTTAACGGCTTGTTGCACATGCTCAGTGCAATCGAGTGACTTGCGAAAATTATCTAATAATTAATAAAGATTAGTTTTGATATTTTGCTTGAGGGCAGGCAAAAGATAAGTGTGGGGGTGTGATCGATCACATATACTGCATACATATTGTCACATTTTCATGCTTGTTATCTAAATAAAACATATTAATAAGTCTTATTGTTCTTTATAAAATGCAAGCCCATTGCTAAAGGATAGGCCAGAGAAACGAGCCCAAAAGCCTATGTAATTCAGAATAAATTCGAAATCAGGGAATCAGGAAAATCTTGGCATATCAGAAAGGTTGAAAACCGGTTGAAATGAATCTTCCTGAATTAAGCGATTGAAGCCAACAAATCAAAGATCGTTTCGTCAAATCAGGGAGCTGCAACAGTAAATCTAACAAGACAAAAGGAAACACAAAGCCACGCCATATGATCCTCCACCTGGATGTGGCCAATTGGCCACATCCAGGCCGCGGATCCGCAGCCTAAGCTGCGGATCCGCGGCTTGTTGGTGGAGATAAGGGGAGCGTTTGCTCCCTTATCTCCTCACTCCCTTCCCTCTGAGGTTTTGCCTATAAAAGGTAGGGTTTTGTACTGAAAAATTAGCGAAGAGTAGGATTAGAATTTTTTTTTATACTTTAAGGTTTAGACTCGCTGTTAGATAGTACAAAAGTTGTATTTTTGTTTTGCAATTTGTAGTTCAGTATAAATACTTGTGAGGGAGAGAGGAATTGAGTGCTTGTACTTGAAGATTGAAGTGACATCAATACAAGAATCGAGCTACTTTTTCTTCCACTCATTTTACGGTATGTCTTGCATTATTTTTTGCATTTTTTTTAACTTCCATAAGTAGCTAAATCGTTTTCTGGGCTCACTATTGTACCTCTCTCCAATTCTTCTTCTTTTCTGATTTTAATGAAAAAGACCCAATGAATCATTTGCATGCCTAACTTAAAGCCTTTCTTCTTGAAAGTGTTCTTGAAGGCACATGAGAATGAATTTTGGATTTTTAAACTCATACTTCTTTTAAGAACGTCTCTTGAACTTATTTTAATCTCATACTTGCTTCTTCGCACTTGATGATTTAACATTCGATTCAAAACAATTTCTTAAAGAAAATAGTTAACTTTTCTAACCATCTTATATGCTTTACTTCAAACTTTCTAAAGTCAACCTTAAGTTTTCCTATGATCAAGTTGAGGCACTAAGGATTTCAATAGAAGAATAAACAGTTGAGTAGTGAGATAGTGAGCCCAGATTTTCTTCTTCTTATATTTAAAACAACCAAACACTTTTCAAAGTTTTTTTAAATCACCTCCTCCAAAGTCTTCTCCAAAGTTGCAAATTTTCTTTTAATCATCTCCTTCTTTCCATTCTCTTTTCAATTAAAAAACGAGCACAACTCTTTGTTACTAAACGAAACACCGAAAATCTTTCATCACATTTCTCCTCGTAGACACGACCCGTTAGCCACAAGCTACACACGGTAATTTCTTAACTCTTTGATTGTTCTTTCATTTTAGCAATCAAGAGCTAACTTACAGCTTCGCCTGAAGCTAATTTTAGCTTCTCCGGAAGCTTTTTTGATAGCTTCTCATGAAACTTTTTATTAGACCCGTTACGGGTCTTTTTGTGGTCATATTTGACCAATCAAATCTTCAGATGAGATCATTGTGATTGAGATCAAATTTGGTAGTTACTTGACATGATCTCTTGACTCTTCCAATCAGGTAAGAAGATCGGGGAGATCTCTCAATTAACTGGAGAGGATCAAGGGAGTATCCCTTATTAAGAGGAGCCAATCTTTTATGATCATTTTTGACCAATCAAATCTCCAGATGAGATCATTGTGATCGAGATCAAATTTGACAGTTTCTTGACATGATCACATGACTCTCCCAATCAGGTAAGAAGATCAGGGGAGATCTCTTAATTAACTAGAGAGGATCAAGGGAGTATCCCTTATTAAGAGGAGCCAATCTTTTATGGTCATCTTTGACCAATCAAATCTCCAAATGAGATTGTTGTGATCGAGATCAAATTTGATAGTTACACCTATGATTTCTCATTAAGGGGAGACAATCAAGGAAATCATAACTCCCTATGGAGCCTATAAATAGCCCACTGGTAGGCTAGGCTCAGGGGCTTGAAAAGATTCAAGTCCAAGAGGCTTTTTGAAGAGCATAAGCTTCTTTGGTGGCTTCAAAGCATAAGCCAACAAGAGATCTACTCTCTTACTTTCAAAAATTCAGAGAATTACTTCTCTAATCAGGGTGCTAATACCCTAAGTCTTCCTCTCTCTCAAGGAATTTTCTTAACCAAGCGAGAAGGAATTCCCAAGTAGAGGCAGCTCGAGAAGAAATAAGAGGGTTCTACTAACCTTTTGTTCTCCGATTCCCCGAACCAGGCGAGAAAGGAATCCCATCAGGCGGTAGTCCCATTGTCTGATCGATCGCATCGTCAAAGGGATAAAGTGATTGCGCGCTGATCAGATTCCTACGGCACACTTCCCCAGAAATCTCAGAGGAGATCTACCTGTAATCTTTTTACGGCAAAGAATTACTTGTAATTTAGCTCTTCGACCCCTTTTTTATAAGTTTTTCCCTTTGCAAAATCTATGTAAAACAATGTGATATACATATATAGTATTTGAGATACTCCATGTTCATATGGATTGATATTTGTTTGTGTTCTCAATTATTGTTTAGCTATTTTGTATATCTTAATGTTAATAATATTTACATTTACACTAATGATTATATTTGTTTTTTAATCATATTTTAATGTTTTGTGCTTTATATTTTAATTATATATTTGAAAGTAGTTTTTATTAAAACTTGTGTTTATACTTGTACAATTAGCGAGCTGCACTTGATTATTATGTTTAGGTGTTTTATTGCTCTTATATACTCATTACATGTATTTGTATAATCTAGTTTTGATGATTCTTACATTTACACTTGTATTCCCTATTTTTATACATGTTTTTGTGTTTATCTTCATGTATATGTAAATTTTTTCTAAAACTATTAAAGATATGCATGTTCTATCCTAGAGTCACTTGCCTTCATGCAATATACTTTTGTGGACTCTTTTATGTTTAGGATAAATATGTATGCTTTAGTTTTGATTAAACATTCATATATCTTGAAGTTTAGTTTTCAAAATCTTATGTGATTTTAATAAAAAAGAAATTTCTTTGTTTTGATTGAGCTTTATTGTTTATCTTTATGTATATGTTTATTACATGATTTTTGTACACTCTATGTTTTGTGTTTACTCATGATTTTTGTTTCATGTGCATATATGTGCCTCATAAATATTTTAGTGTCGATTCTTGTGTAATTTTTATGTTTTATTTCTTTCTTGAAGGATTTCGTGCTAGTTTTCAAAATTATTTTAAAACTAGTTCCGTATTCTTCAAATGGTAGTGTTTTCAAAATATGCTAAAATTATTTTTAAAATATTATTTTTGAAAACTTCTACCCTACAAGGACGGCTGGTTGGATGACCATACCTTGTATGCTCTTTAATAAAATATCTTATAAACATGTGCATGATAGGGTGATAGCTATGAGTTATACATGATCTTTAATGAAAATTGATTTTTGTATACTCATACTTGTATTTATATATGTATGCATCATATCTCAATTGATATTATATATTGCTCTGATCATACATACATACATATGATTTATTGCGCTATGATTAACTATATTTATCCATACATGTTTATAGCATAAATTGATTTCATGCTAAGTTTGATTCATATTCTTAATGATAATTGGTATTTTTACAAGCTTATGCATTATTTTTATTGGTATTTCATAAAGGGGGAGAAAAAATTCTTGATTTTTTTCAATTGTATTTATTTTCAATTGGTATCTTACTCTCACTTTTTATGAAGAAAAATATTTTATTTTGAAAAATGCTAACATTTTCAATATTGGTATCAATAGCCTTTAATTGGTATTATTCTCAAATTGGTTTCCATATTGTAAAATAATTTTAGTATTTATCAAAAAATTTGATTTAAAATTTACTTTCAATTGGTATCATTTCTTTCTATTGGTATCAATTAGTAAAAAAGTTGTTTCACTTTCAATTGATAAAAAGATTGTTTTCTTTTTAATTGATGTAAAAATATGTTTTTATTGGTATTATTTATTTTTCTTCACCCCTTTGTTGATGAGTGACAAAAGGGGGAGAAAATTTTGAGTTTATAAATGCATGTTTTCTTATTTATATTTATGCATATATACATGTATTTTTATGATTCTTATTGCATATTTTTTATTATTGTTTATTATTTGAGCTGCATTGCATATCTATTTGTTTATTTGCTATGCATGAGTTAAGGGGGAGCTCTTCTATGGAGCTTATCTTTAATCCATGCATATATAACCTCATAAGTTTTGTCATCATCAAAAAGGGGGAGATTATAGTCCAAAGGCCTTTCACCTTAGTTTTGATGATGACTACTTATGAAGTTAAGTCACTAATGATCTTGAGTTTATACAGTTTTAGATATTGATCAAGATCTTAGAAGGTGTTTCGCTTCAACAAAGGATTCAAAGTCAAGTTTTAAAGCTAACATGTGTTGATTCAAGAGCTCGCGCGCGTCAAGATGACATCTAATACTTGAGATGGAGTCAAGCTCATTTGGATCGTGTTTGAATCGAGTCATCTTGGAGATGAAGATCGACG
Source organism: Agave tequilana (assembly GCA_038442645.1). Taxonomy (NCBI): domain Eukaryota; kingdom Viridiplantae; phylum Streptophyta; class Magnoliopsida; order Asparagales; family Asparagaceae; genus Agave; species Agave tequilana. The sequence goes on from JAVJIF010012853.1 coordinate 55,575, forward strand.
AGAAGACTCGTATCTAGATTTGTTTAGTTTTTGTTTAGATCTTGTGTAAGGATAATTTAGTTTTGATACAAGTGTACACACACAAGTTCAAAAGTTGGTTTCAATTTAACTGTTTTACAAGTATACACCTTTCCATTTTCATGAATAGATAGAATCAAAAAAAGTTTACATGGTTTATATGTATGTTGCATTTCATCCATATGTATCTATGTTTCATTGTTTAGAAAAACTTATTTTGATGTATCTAGTTCATGTGTTTTAAGTTTTATTTTTATCAAAACTTATTTTGAATTTACTGTCAAAAACATAGATATATCATTTATATATGTATTAGATTTTATCTATGCGTAGTATACTTCAAATGTGTTTCTATATCTTATTTTCGTATCTATACAAGTTTGAAGAAAAATCGGTTTTCCATTTTAAAGTTTGATTTTTTTTTGAAAAATATGGTTTTTGGTTTAAGACTTAATTTCTATGCCTCAAAAATAGTTCAAATAGTCTGTAATATGTGTTGATTTTTTATCACGCATTTTGTACTTCAAATATATACATGAACTTATTTTAGTGAAATTTATGAAGTTTTATGAGATTTTATAAGTATTTAAAAGCCAAGATTTTCTAACCTATAACCTAGTTTTGGCTGCCTCGCGGTCGACCAACCGGTCGACCAATACAGTGGCTCGATCGATCGAACGATGGACCGATGTGCACAGAACATGCATAAGCCCTTGGCCTTGGGCTGGTCGACCATGCGCGAGCGATCTAGAGAGTTGCTCTCTGGATCTAGCCCGGTCGACCGAGCGGTCGACCGACCAGAGAGGTCTGCTCTCTGGTTTTGGTCACGGTCGGTCGAGCAGTCAACCGATAGGCATTTGCCTTGGGTCGTCAACCAGCTGGTCGACCGACAGCCCCAATGGATAGAAATCTGACCATTGATCGACATGTCATTTTGACTTGTTTTGGAACCCAACGGCTATATTCTAGATCCCCTATAAATTAGGGTCGTTGAGGCTAGTTTTATACAAGTTTTTTGAGAGCCAAAATTTTCATCTTCTACAAAGTTTTTAACAAGTTTTCAAAACAAGTTTTAGATCTTTAATCTCTCTATCTTTATTTGTTTCAAAGTTTTTGGAAAATCAAAGAAAACAAAGTTTTGGGAAATCAAGTTTAGAGTTTTTATTTTTTCATCTTTATTGAGTTTTCCTAAGAGTTTTCTTTGTGTTTTCTTTTTAAAAATTTTATTTTACTCACATACTTGAGCTATTCATTTCAAATCTATTCTTTAGGATCTTGTATTGTGAGAAAATTATTTATGATCTTTTGAGATCACCAAGTCATTACTTGTGATCACCAAGTTGTATTTTTCTTTGCTTTGTGCTAGGCTTTATGCCCTTCTCTTGTGTGGAGGAGAAAGAGAATGGAGTTATGTACTCCCGATTTGTAATTGTAATTCCACAATGGAGGTCCCTTTGTGGAAGGTCTTGTGTGGACATAGTAAAAATCCTTCTGTGTGAAGGTGGAGACGTAGAGCAATGACTTAAACCTCAAAATATATCCTTGTGATTGCGTTTGGATCCTTCTCTCTCAACCTTTTCTCTCTTATATCTTGTATTGCTATATATTGTTCATATTTATATACATGCTAGATATTGTTTTTGTGCTCACACTTGTGTTCAACCAGAGAGCTACTGAAGTACCTCAACTCTTCTTATAGAGGAATCTCGAGGAGTAGTTTCAAAGCCTTTTACGGGGAATTCGGACTCACTCTTGGTTACACTTTGTGTGTTAGCAATTAGTTTTTAAATTCTGCATAATTTGTCTTAGATTTGCACTACACCTATTTTTTCCCCTCTAGGTGTACTTTCAAAGTTTTGATTAGATGATAATTATCATGGATAACGAGTGTAATTATAAATTTTCTAGTAATTTTATGAGAGAGAAAATATATGTGTGAAAATATACAAAGAAATACAAAAGAGATAAATAAATATCAAGTAAATACAAGTTAAATACACAATATTATATAGTTAGTGAAATGCTGAATATATACATAGGTGTATGTATAAAAATGGATGTGTATACAATGAGACATACAAGGTATAATTATACAAACAAATAGTAATAAATTTTTGAAAAGCCCCAGATTTCCTCAAGTTTCTTCCTCTTATTCTCTATTGCCTAGGCCCAAGCCTATAGTCAAAATAAATAAAACAAATGGAATGAGCCCAAGCTCACAACAAATTCGATTCCCATTTTATATAATACTAAATCTAGATTTAAATATTTTATACCATAGGGAGTTAGTGGAATAGAATTGGTGAGCATGTAAAGTGAGATGAGTGGCTAAGATTGAACTTTGGAATGAGGGAGGGGAGGGGCAGATTGGGAATATTGATTGAGGTTTTACCCGCACAAGAAAAAAATAGTTTAGATTTAAAGAATAGAATGTGCAAATTCTTAATACTACCGCTATAGTGAATGGCTATGCGGGTCGTGATCCACAAATATGGACTAGCGATGAAAGCTTTTAGTAAGTTCTCTTTTCTTTTTGAGTTTACAAAAGCATATTAAGAATTTCTTCTCAGTTTTAGAAAAAGAAAATAAAAAGATTAAGTTAGAAGATGTGAAGATGATACAAAAAAATGGTGATGCTGTTGTTGTTTTATTTACAAAAGAAAAGGAAAAACTAAATAAAGAGGAGAATGTTAATTTTGAAGTAGAATTCTAAATTAAATATTAACAGAAAACTAAAACACTTACTTACCTTTTCAGCGCTTATATACTTAAATCTGTCGCTACGACTTACCTAGTTTTTGAAGACGATCGAATATAGCATGTAGGATCTTTCTCGTACCGTTCTACACTACGAATAAAAAGGCAAGTTAAACTAATAAAGGAATGATTGTTCATCACCATAGGCCTTCAAGGGCACTTGCAATGGTGAAGCAATCTCGAAGCTATCAGATTCACTTGGATTACAAACACATCAAAGGAAAGCAAACAAAATAAAAGAAAAAAGAAGAAAAACTTCGATTTGATTTAAACAACAATGAAAGAAAAGACTTACTTACACCGGTGTCACCCTCAGTACAAGCTTGCTCTCATTCCTCCATGAAACTCTCCTCTCCTCTCAGTTACATAAAGAAAATAAAAATTTCATTAAAAAAACTAAAAAACCTAAGTTATAAACTAAAGAATGACCTAACTTCTACTCTCTACTTAGTCATTCATGTACACTGAGAATTTGTAGATATTTATACAAACACAAAACGGGGGAGAGCGTCTGAAGATAGGGGAGCAAACAATCCCAAAAAAATTTTCAGATTGCCGCGTATCCGCAGCCTAATGGCCACATCCAGGGGAGAACATGTCTGGTTTGATTCATTTTCCCTTTTTCTTATTAGATTTTCTGTTTGATCTTCTGATTTCGATGATGTCCTCCTTGATCTTCAGTTAACCGATTTGATTCACCAAAATCTGATTTTTAACCAACTGAAATTGGGATCATCCTCCTCTACCAAAATTGATCTAGTTAAATCTTACTTTAACTGGTATTTATTTGATTTTATCCTCTTTCTCCTCATGATTATCTTCCGCAAAATAGACATTTAAGAAAAGAAAATTAGTAGATTTATTACACGAAAAATGTAGGACTATAATGAAAAGAATGCAAAATATGTGTACGATCATACCCCACACCTATCTTTTGCTCATCCTCGAGCAAAATAATAAAACTAAATCAAAGAAATTATTAGACCACTTTCGTAGGTCAGCCATTGCACTGAGCATGTGCAACAAGTGTTGGCCCGAAGGCCATTATCCCAGTTATTTTGATGATAACAAAACATATTTAGTTATGTATTTAATATTTTTGTTTAAAAGGATTTCAGGTTCAAGAACAGGTTTTTGACGGCTCCGCTAAAAGACTCACAAGTTTGGACGCCGCAAAATGAAGATTCCCAAGCTATGCACAACTAGGATGCTTCGGGATCAAGATGATGATCAAGACAAGATCAAGACGACAAAGAAAACAAGATTTGTATTTTTATTTTTTATTTTAGATATTTTGTCAAAGCTAGATATTAGAAGTAGAGCTATGGGATTATCACACACACACCTCTTAGTTAGGTTCATGGCTTCAAAAAGATTTTCAATTTCCATTTCTAACTTAGTTTTAAAGTGAACATGTTTGGAAATAAGCTTTTTAGAAAAACAATATTTTTGGAAAAACATTTTTATGGAAAAACAAGTTTTTATCAAAAGGATTTTTATCAAACTATTTTAACATGATAGAAGTATGACATATGCTCATACTCTATGTTTTTACAAGTTCCAAATATTTAACCCAAGTCCTAAAACCCAAAACCCAAAAATTCTGGTTCTGGAAGTTCTGATATTTCAGAACTCACAGTAACCGGTCGACCGGCCCGGTCGACCGATGTGCACAAAACTGTGCATGTGTATATCAGTCGACCGACCCGGTCGACCGATGCACTTGTGTGTTCTCGGGATTTTTCGGTCGACCGACCCGGTCGACCGGACAGCCCCAACGGTCACATTTTTGACCGTTGGCGGTCGACTGACCCGGTCGACCGGACTCTGTCAAAAGTTCTGACAGATCCAACAGCTATTTTTTTCTGGCTGATTCTCTTTTGGGATTTGATACCAGCGATTTTGTGAGGCTGTTTTTGACCCCTATAAATAGAGGGTCACCTCATATTGATAGAACTAACCATTGAAAAATAATTGCAAAAGATTTTCACAAGAGCTTTACAAAGAATTCCAATTCCTTTCTTTTACAAAAGATTTCTCAAAGCCTAAATTCCCAACACCCAACTTGTAGCCTATTCCTCTACCTTCTCTCTAGTTTTTGCACACCACAATCCCAAGTTCTACATCTATATCATTGGCTCTAGGATTGTGCAAGTGAGCTATTTTGATCAAGTGTGATCACCTTTCTTATTGAGTGAAGTTGTAGAGGCATCGGCCTCAAGGGAGCTAGTGAGCTTCGGGTGGTGTTGCGGCATCACAAGTGTAGGGACAAGTGTGTCCTTGTATTGGCGATCCGGTGGGATCAACGATAGTAGTGCAAATCCTTCAAGTGTGAAGGCGGGGACGTAGAGCGTGGCTCGAACCTCTGAAACACATCCTTGCGTTTGCGTTTGCTCGAATTTTCTCTCAACTCTACTCCTTTTAATTCTTGCACCTTTATTGTTCTATTTATTGCAAGTCTATATTTGTGCTATTTGTGTGTTAAATTTTAATTTCCGCATTATTGCCATAATCATATAGCCATCACCTATTCACCCCCCCTCTAGGTGATTTCAATTGGTATCAGAGCCTAACCCTACAACTTAGGTCTAACCACCTTAGGGAGATCCATATTTGGCTATATACATTTTTGTTGCATTTACATTTGCTTGTGCATTCATGGCATCCATGGACTTTTCTAGCATTAAATCCCCACCCAAATTTAATGGCTTGAACTTTCCCATTTGGAAAGTCAAGATGAACTTATTTTTGAAATCCTTAGGTGTTAGGGTAGCTAGGGCTATAACCAAAGATTTCATTGAACCCACTAGTGATGAGAGCACATGGTCCGAGGATACTTTCAAAGACTATGAGGCTAATGCTAGGGCACAATATGCATTAACCCAAGCATTGAATGAGGATGACCTTGCACGCATAATTAATTGTAAATCCGCATTTGAGGTTTGGAACATACTCATTGTGACTCATGAGGGAACGTCTCAAGTCAAGAGAGCCAAAGTTGACTTGCTACGTTCTCAATATGAGAACTTTTACATGTTTGAAAATGAGAGCATTGATGATATGCTCACCCGTTTTACAAAAATAACTAATGCTCTTTCTTCCTTAGGCGACAAGATTGATAATGATCAAAAGATAAGGAAAGTGATTAGAGCTCTTCCCAAAGCTTGGGAAGTCAAGGCGACCACACTCAAGGAGCTCAACGACAAAGAGGAGATGGACTTCTCCGGCTTCATCGGAAATCTCAAGATGCATGAGATGGAGATGAAAGTTAGAGAAGAGAGGGAGGCACCAAAGAAGAAGACAATTGCCTTCAAAGCCACTCCTACTACCATTGAGGAAGACGACTCATCCGAAGATTGCGATGAGGACTTCGCCATGCTCATCCGGAAGGTGGGCAAGATGTTCTACAAGAAGGGAAGGCAAAGTAACTTCCGAAGAGGGAAACCTCAAGGAAGGTACGAGAAGAAAAGAGAAGAACCCGGTCCTTGCTTCCATTGCAAGAAGATCGGTCACCTAATTGCCGATTGCCCCGCTCTTCAAGCAACAACTTCCAAGCATGGGAAGAAGAAGAAAGCCTTGGCCGCTACATGGGATGACTCAGAGTCGGAATCCGAAGAGGAGCACGACGCCGCCAACATGTGCTTTATGGCACAAGGTGAGGATTCATCTAAGGTATGTCTAGAAACTTCCATTGATGATGATGATCTCACAATGGATGAACTTGCTTAATTTTTTGAAGAATTGCAACATAGGTATGAGATTTCACAATCTCATAATAAGAAACTGAAAAAGGAAAATGATGTTTTGAAGAACAAACTTGAAATTTGTTTAAAAGAGAAAAATGAGTTATCTAGTTCTTTTGAAAAATTAAAAAGTGATTTTGATAAGTATAAGGTAGCTAATAAAAGAAAAACCCCCATGATTTCTAGTAATAAAAATGTTTTTGTTGAAATTCAAAAACGTGTTGATTTTTTAGATAACACTTTAAAGAAATGTGCATTTGATCTTAACAAGCTTGCATCTAAATTTCCTAAGAGAGTAGCCCAAGGGAAACATGTTCATCATAAACACTCTTCACATAAACATGCACACACACATCACCATGCTTTTATGTACAATAGTGGTAGAATTTTTATTTGCACGCATTGTGGCCGCAAAGGCCATTTAGAAAAGTTTTGTTATGCTAAGAATAATGTTAAGAATAAATTTGTTTGGGTTCGCCCCGGATCTAACCCCAAAGGACCCACTAAGATTTGGGTACCAAAGAGCCCCGAATTTAAATGATACAGGTATAGGTGGATCTACACCCTCCAAGACTTAGGAGGAGGTGGTGCCCGGGTGGTTGATGCATCGGAGCTTAAAGAACAAATCGTGCATGCATCGCTATCGTGGAGGCACCTATTTTTGGAGATTGCCCGTAAATTGGTAACATCTCCATTTAAGAGTTTAATTTTGTATATACAATTGTTATAGGATTGCTAGTTTAATTTTATGCCTCATTGATACATGATTAGTATAAACTTGCAACTCTATCATGATTGTATATGCCATGTCAAGTTTTTTTTTGATTTTTAGTCATGTATACATATGTATAGAATTGATAGTTTGCTTTTGTACTCTATTGATATATGCTTGTATAGAACTACTTTTCTATCATGTTGTATATGTGCCTTGTGTTAACTTCTATATCTTTTGTTTCATGCCTTGTTTATTGTATGTCCACATGTATAGGTTATTATTTGTGATTATATACTTGTATACATATACACATTATTTTCATAAATAAAAATAACATTTGTAAAATTTTCTATTTAAACAAACACCTTAAAGATGGCAATTGCGCACCTCAACTCATTCAAGAGGAATCAAGAGGATGAAGTTCAGAACCCGTCACTGGGTATTCGGCTTCAACATCTTTAAAATCTTTTTTTAAATATGAAAATAAATTTAAAAAGGGTTTGCATGAATTTAATAACTTAATGAAGATTTAAAACCTGTTGGTGTATTCCTATATGTTTAATATGTCTTACCTATTTTAACTACAAATTTATTTAAATTTTTTTTTGGGCCAGATGCTGTTAACAGATTTCAGGTAAAGCCGGTCGACCGACCTATAAAGCCCCGGTCGACCGACTCTGCTTGAGAAGAAATTTTTTTATTTCTTTTCTGTTACCGGTCGACCGACCATAATCCCGGTCGACCGATGCAGACCTGCAGAGCTCTCGGGATAAATCGGTCGACCGGACCGGTCGACCGCTCTATATTTACAGAGCTCTCGGGTTGTTTCGGTCGACCGGACCGGTCGACCGATCGTCGGATTCTGCCCTATATCTGTCATTTCTCTTCACTTTTTTCTCTCTCTCTCTCTCACTTATCTCAGCGAACCGGAGACCCTTTTCTCTTCCAAAAATTTTCTTTTTCTCTCCAATCTCTCAACCGATCCCAAATTAATTTAAAACCCTCCTTAAACTCCTTCTTCTACTTCCAGATCTTCAATTTCAGGATCATCCATCCGCTGGATTGGAAGAAATTCGGTTTTCACTGATCTAGGGTTTCAGTTCTTCAAGATTAAGGTAAAAATCCGATTTTTGACTCTGTTTTCATATCTTGCATTGAAATCAACTATCTATTATCATCAATTCTAGGTTTCTAAGCATCTAGATCAAGCCCTAACTTTGTTTATACCTAAAAATTTCATTTCTTCATCATGCCACCTAAACGTTCCCGATCTGAGAAGGGAAAGGAAGTTGCACAACCTTCCTCCCAAGCTCCTAGACCCATTCGCCCCTTTTTAAATGATCTTGCAGCTGATCGATTCTCCCATCTCTCGACTAGGAATATCAACTCGGGGAGATTTGTTGTAATTCAAGATTTTGAACACTTGAATATCCCCACATTCTGCAGTCCAACAATTTAGTGGATTTCTTGACCATCAAGGAGCAAGTTTACACCTCCCTTGTTCCTTACTTTTATGCCAATTTTGAATTTGATGGTAATCGTATCACATCTAGGGTTTTAGGTAGAGACATCGACCTTTCTATCGGTCGATTTGCTAGGATTCTGCATCTCTCCACTGGTGGAGCAGATGTGTATACCCATGACCTACATGACTTTGAATTTCCGGACGGTGAGTCTGCGCTCACCGCCTCTACCTTGATCCACGGGGATGACAACCCCGGTCTAGTAAGGAATGAGGTTGTGAGTAGGTACACTCTCACTGCTCAGGTCCTTGCTAAGATTATTTTCTTCAACATTGTCCCCAAGCATGGTGAGTATAGCCACGCTAGGGGTTGCGTACCTTTGATTATCTATTGCCTTCTTCAAGGCATTAAGGTAAACTTTCCTAGAGTCATAGCCTCTCACATGGCTTCAGACCAAATTCGTACTGCGGGTAGAAGCTTGCCCTACGGCATGCTGATTACCCATCTTCTTAGGGCTCTTGATTTTGATCTTTCTGCCGAAAGTCCCTCCAATCCTTTGACCAACATCAATGGAGTTGTCCTGAAGATGATGGAAGCCCAGCTGCGTAGACACGCTCCTGTGCAACCACCTATTCCTCCTGTTGGTCCTAGCTCATCTTCTGCACCTGGATCTTCCTCCTCTTTAGCCCCTGTTTTTCCTCCTGAGTTTCTGGCTCTTGTCTCTTCGGAGGTCCGCTCTCAGATCGAGGCACACCAGGCCTGGGTCGAGAAGCGCGACGCAGCTATTCGTGCGGAGTTGGATGCTCGTTCCATTCAGGATGCTGCTTTTCGGGCGGAGATCCGGAACAACATGTCATATTTTGCTGAGTCCATGAGATTCGTGGACGTTCAGTTTCAGGCTCTTTTCACAAAATTTGACATGCTCGTTCCTGACCGTACTCCGATTGCTTGTCGACTACCAGCCACCGGTCCTCCATTCCCTCCCAGAGCTCGTTCTTCTGTTCCACCACCGCGCACCAGAGTTGATGGCATGGATCCAGAGGAGGTTGCTTCTTCCTCAGAGGAAGAAGATGGTGGTGACAAGAAGATGGCTGAGGGCTCATCTGAGCATGCAGACGACGAGGAGGACGAGGATGCTGGAGATGATGATGATGCTGCTGAGTGACCTCCCCTTTTGATGATGTCAAAAAGGGGAGAGTTATTTAGGGGAGAGTTATTTGGGGAGAGTTATCTTGAGAGAGATATTTTGTGATGTAGTACTTTATTTGTTTGGACATGTAGTATTTGTGTTTGGACATGTAGTATTTACTTTGCTTTGGACATGTATTTTTTTTTGTATGTGTTGTGGACATGGACATGGTTGTTTACTTTATGCGTATCTTTTGTTTTTGTGTATCTCTTATTTATGTCATGTATGAACTCTTTTCCTTCATCTATTCTATGACATGAGTATTTGGTATCATTTGTTGGCATGGAAATATGGTGTTTATCATTTACATATGTTTTCCTATATATGCATGTGTTGAGGGGGAGCTTCATTTGAAGTCTCTACCCAAAATATTTTGTGATAACTACATATGTTTTGCCATCATCAAAAGGGGGAGATTGTTGGCCCAAAGGCCATTATCCCAGTTATTTTGATGATAACAAAACATATTTAGTTATGTATTTAATATTTTTTTTAAAAGGATTTCAGGTTCAAGAACAGGTTTTTGACGGCTCCGCTAAAAGACTCACAAGTTTGGACGCCGCAAAAATGAAGATTCCCAAGCTATGCACAACTAGGATGCTTCGGGATCAAGATGATGATCAAGACAAGATCAAGACGACAAAGAAAACAAGATTTGTATTTTTATTTTTTATTTTAGATATTTTGTCAAAGCTAGATATTAGAAGTAGAGCTATGGGATTATCACACACACACCTCTTAGTTAGGTTCATGGCTTCAAAAAGATTTTCAATTTCCATTTCTAACTTAGTTTTAAAGTGAACATGTTTGGAAATAAGCTTTTTAGAAAAACAATATTTTTGAAAAACATTTTTATGGAAAAACAAGTTTTTATCAAAGGATTTTTATCAAACTATTTTACATGATAGAAGTATGACATATGCTCATACTCTATGTTTTTACAAGTTCCAAATATTTAACCCAAGTCCTAAAACCCAAAACCCAAAAATTCTGGTTCTGGAAGTTCTGATATTTCAGAACTCACAGTAACCGGTCGACCGGCCCGGTCGACCGATGTGCACAAAACTGTGCATGTGTATATCAGTCGACCGACCCGGTCGACCGATGCACTTGTGTGTTCTCGGGATTTTTCGGTCGACCGACCCGGTCGACCGGACAGCCCCAACGGTCACATTTTTGACCGTTGCGGTCGACCGACCCGGTCGACCGGACTCTGTCAAAAGTTCTGACAGATCCAACAGCTATTTTTTTCTGGCTGATTCTCTTTTGGGATTTGATACCAGCGATTTTGTGAGGCTGTTTTTGACCCCTATAAATAGAGGGTCACCTCATATTGATAGAACTAACCATTGAAAAATAATTGCAAAAGATTTTCACAAGAGCTTTACAAAGAATTCAATTCCTTTCTTTTACAAAAGATTTCTCAAAGCCTAAATTCCCAACACCCAACTTGTAGCCTATTCCTCTACCTTCTCTCTAGTTTTTGCACACCACAATTCCAAGTTCTACATCTATATCATTGGCTCTAGGATTGTGCAAGTGAGCTATTTTGATCAAGTGTGATCACCTTTCTTATTGAGTGAAGTTGTAGAGGCATCGGCCTCAAGGAGCTAGTGAGCTTCGGGTGGTGTTGCGGCATCACAAGTGTAGGGACAAGTGTGTCCTTGTATTGGCGATCCGGTGGGATCAACGATAGTAGTGCAAATCCTTCAAGTGTGAAGGCGGGGACGTAGAGCGTGGCTCGAACCTCTGAAACACATCCTTGCGTTTGCGTTTGCTCGAATTTTCTCTCAACTCTACTCCTTTTAATTCTTGCACCTTTATTGTTCTATTTATTGCAAGTCTATATTTGTGCTATTTGTGTGTTAAATTTAATTTCCGCATTATTGCCATAATCATATAGCCATCACCTATTCACCCCCCTCTAGGTGATTTCAAAAAAAATTTCAGATTGCCGCGTATCCGCAGCCTAATGGCCACATCCAGGGGGAGAACATGTCTGGTTTGATGCATTTTTCCCTTTTTCTTATTAGATTTTCTGTTTGATCTTCTGATTTCGATGATGTCCTCCTTGATCTTCAGTTAACCGATTTGATTCACCAAAATCTGATTTTTAACCAACTGAAATTGGGATCATCCTCCTCTACCAAAATTGATCTAGTTAAATCTTACTTTAACTGGTATTTATTTGATTTTATCCTCTTTCTCCTCATGATTATCTTCCGCAAAATAGACATTTAAGAAAGAAAATTAGTAGATTTATTACACGAAAAATGTAGGACTATAATGAAAAGAATGCAAAATATGTGTACGATCATACCCCACACCTATCTTTTGCTCATCCTCGAGCAAAATAATAAAACTAAATCAAAGAAATTATTAGACCACTTTCGTAGGTCAGCCATTGCACTGAGCATGTGCAACAAGTCGTTAAACTTCTAGGTTATTCCTAGAGGACGAGTTTTGTCTTGTGAAGATTTCAGTGGATTACACCCACAAAATCTAAAAAGAAATAAAAATAAAGTGTTTGTATTTTGAATACACAATTTGAGAGAGAAAAATATTTGAAGTATTATTGTAAAATTCAAGTAATCTATAAGTATTTAGGATTATCAAAACGTAGTCATTTCTAAGCTTAGTCTCTGATCAAAATTAGTCATCAATCAGGTAAGAAGTCAAATTGTATTTCTCATCTAGTCTATTATCTTATCCTAAGTCACATGTATTTTGTGATCGTGAAATTTCAACTCGGGGCTCTTTAACTCACTCTCATGCCATATATATATATATTATATATATTTCTTTTCAGTGGTATTATTCCATAGTTTTATTAGGCTTTTTAATCGGTCCATATAACGAGCCTTTTATCGGTGACTCCCAAACCGGATGGTCTTAAGGCACCGAGTGAGAAAACATCTGAAGAACTTAAGGACTCGAGCAAATAAGGCCACAAAACTAAGAATTTTATTATATAGACCATTTTTAGACATGAATACTTATGCTTTAAGAGGCACAAATACCCAGCTTAATCAAAAGATTTTGATATATATATATATATTTCTTATTATTTTTTCTTTTTATAATGCATAAGAATCTTTATTTTTGAACCCTGAGTGTGTACGTGTATAAAGCTGCATATTTCATCAAGGTAAAAATTAAGACTAAATTACTTTTTAAAATTTTTTCTAACCTTAGAAATCAAACAAATAATCTGATTTTGACCAAGTATAAGAACTCCTAATTATGATTCTCCTATTTCTTAAATTAACTTAATTTCTTATAAAAAATAGATCAAAATATTGTTTCTTTTTCAAAAAGTTTTTTAAAGGCAAAGAAAATGTTATTTTTTAAATAAAAAGAAAACCTATGTTATGTTAGAACCCTCCTCGACACCTATCTCATGCATTGTCCTCAATGTATGAATGAAAAGCATAAACGTATGAAAAAGAAGAAAGGAAAGAAAAATATTACCTTAAGGTGGTGGTTCCAGTGGTGGTTAGATTGGGTCAAGCGTTGCTACCCAATCAAAATAATGTGATAGTTCACGGAGCCCACCTTTATTGACCTCTTTTCTATGTACATAATTACAATCTCCAATATGAATAGGATCATGAAACATTATATCATAAAACTTATTCCCTTTGCATGACCCGTCTTGAAAAATCATCACAGAGCCATCATGGTCTATACCTATGTCCAACAAAAGAATGTGACTTGGTGGAATTGTTGATTTGGGCTCAGGAATGATAAGGTCGGGAACCAATACTAACTCAGAAAAATCAACATGGGATTCGAGAGTTAGTTTTGATTCAAGAGTTCAGTCCAAATCAAAGAATTAAAATTCACTTTTTTTTCATCAATGAAATGTGACTATCCAAAATTGGTGATTCAATTTCTAGATCTATGAGTATGGGAATAAATGTTGGCTTGAGAAATTGGTCCAAATTGAGTAAGGATACCGAAGTCAGTATAGATTCGAAGATGGAAACTGAATCACAAGGTTGGGGATCGGGGTCATATTCACATTCAAATTCAATCTCATTGAATGAAATACTTTCAATTTGTCCAAGATTTGGAATTAGTCAACTTAAAATTTGTGTGATGAAATTAAATCTTGATCAAAGTCTTCAAGATTTCATGATTATTTATTTTCATCAATATGGCTAAAAGTATCGGGAATTGTCAACGATTGGGTAGGGAGAGTTTCTTTATTCCTATGCTTGTTTTCTAATTGACAAAGTCTTACTTCTATCATATTTAAAGGATCCTTTGAAATTGAATCATAAATTTCGTACTCTTTTCTAAGTCGGTATGTTCTTCTTGAAAAATAGAGTAAGGATCTTTGATTTAAAAAATTTGATGGGATTTTGAGTCTTTTAGAATTTGAATTCATCACTCAAACTCTTCTAAGACTTCAATCCTCTTTTCTTAGTCAATTGATTCTTCTAATGGTTATTCGGGAGGAGATATGAAGCTGGATGTTGGTAAGATGGTTGACTATATGACTCGGGGGAGTTGTATCCCCACTGACTCTGTGAAGAGTGATGATGATTGTTTTAGTCTTGTTCATAGTATTGAAACTGGGTATATATTGAATCAGATAAGACCAATCTGACATACTTATTGGTTAAAGTTATGATATGCCAGGTTGGTAATATCCGAGTCAACAGAGGTCGGGGTGAAATATGAATCACTATTTGCATATGAATAACTGTAATAATAATCCATATCACTAAGATGTCAAAAATAAAAAGCAAGCAAGAAAACAAACACATAAAAAGGAAAAAATCTAGCCTAAGTTAGGGTAGATATTAGACCTAGATGACTCCTAACTGGTTAGACTGTCCACGAGGGATATATTGCAGAATTTGATAGCAAGTTAATCGGTCAGGCCAAGATTGGTGGGAGGTATCTGCGCTTAAAAGCGACGAGCCTAATTAAGCTAAACCACTAGCCTTCGAGGTTTCGCCTCTCAATCCCCAACTTTGATACCGATTTGTAATAGTCAAATTCTAATCAACTTTCTCCTTGGGTCAGTCTCCTATTGAGTCTAAAATGTTACTAGGGCTAACGTCTACTTATTTTTAGTTAAACTTAGGTTAGTGAGTGAGGAGATTATTTATGGGTTAAGGGAGGGTAATGACTTTTCCACCTTATTTTGTTTATAGGAGAAGCCCTTAAATCAATTTAGTGCAACGTGTACATGTATATGAAAAGCAACACTTATGCAATGTAAACAATTCAAAATGTTCCTATACTACATGCTATGCACGTGTACCTTTGCTCCAGCACTTATCAATAGTAATGTAATAGATAAATGAATTAGACACGTGCCTAAATGCAAGTCTAACCTTATTTAACATTTATAAACAACTACTTTACTGTTAATTAAATACAGTGTGCAAAATAAATTAATAAAGAAATCTAATACATGTAGAAGCTATATTTTGCAGTGTTAAAGCACCTGCAAAAAGATCAATTAGTAGTTCACCACAAATGTCACGGAAACATGGGTTTTACCGTATATATGCGGCACAATTGTGGGCTTTGATGCTCTGCCTTCTTGAGCAGAGGCACAGAGTAGCAATATGTCAACTGTAGCTCTTCGATTCCCGAATTCAGCCCTTGCACACAAAACAAAAAAAAAAGTTAAATTATTTAAGTAAATCAAACGGGAAAATAAAAACTTACCATCTCTTCCCAGCAACGGCGCCAAAATTTTGATTGAGGTTTTTACCTGCATAAGAAAAAGATAGTTTAGCTTTAAAGAATGAAATGTGCAAGTTCTCAATACTACTGCTATAGCGAGTGATTATGTGGGTTGTGATTCACAAGGAGGGACTAGCGATAAAAGTTTTTAGCAAGTTCTTTTTTCTTTTTGAGTTTACAAAAACATGTTAGGAATTTCTTTTCAGTTTTAGAAAAACAAAAGGTTAAGTTAGAAGATGTGAAGAAGATGGTAAAAAAAAAGATGGTGATGTTGTTGTTGTTGTTCTATTTACAAAAGAGAAGAAAAAATACTAATAAAGAAGAGAATGTTAGTTTTGGAGTAGAATTATAAACTAAGAATTAAAAGAAAACTAAAAATACTTACTTACCTCTTCAGTGCTCATATATCTTGGATCCGTCGCTACAACTTACCTAGTCTTTGGAGAAGATCAAATATGGCGTGTAGGATTTTTCCCGTTCCCACTCTACATTATAAATAAAAAGGTGAGTTAAACTCACAAAGAAATGGTTGTTCATCATCATAGGCCATCAAGAGCACTTGCAATGACGAAGCAGTCTCGAAGCTATCGGATTCACTTAGATTACAAACACATCAGAGGAAAGCAAAAAAAAAAGAATAAAGAAGAAAAAGAAATTTTAATTCGATTTAAATAACAATGAAAGAATAGACTTACACCGGTGTCACCCTCAGTACAGGCTTGCTCTCATTCCTCCATGAAACTCTCCTCTCCTCTCAGTTACATAAAGAAAATAAAAATTACATAAAAGAAAGCTAAAAACCTAAGTTACAAACTAAAGAATGGCCTAACTTCTACTCTCTACTTAGTCATTTTTATATTTAAAATTCAGGTATTTATAGCAAACATAGAACGAGGGAGAGTGTCTGAAGACAGGGGGAGCAAACACGCCCCCAAATCTTATCAGATTGTCACAGATCCGTGGCTTTAGCCATGGATCTGCGGCCTGGATGTGGTCAGTTGACCACGTCCAGGGGAAGAACGTGTCTGCTTTGATCTTTTTTTCCATTCTTCCAATTGAATTTTCTGTCTAATCTTCTGATTTTGATAATATCCTCGTTGATCTTCGATTAACTGATTTGATTCACCAAAATCTAAATTTTAACTAACTGAATTTGGGATCATCCTCCTCTAACCAAATAGATCGAGTTAAATATGACTTTAACTGGTATTTATTTAATTTTATCCTCTTTCTCTTCATGATTATCTTCTACAAAATAGATATTTAAGACAAGAAAATTAGTAGATTTATTAAATGATAAATATAAGAGTGTAATTAAAAATGCAAAATACGTGCACGATCAAATATTGAAGGGAAATTAACTATGAGAAAATTCTCTTTTGGAATCAACTTATTCTCTCCCCTCCAATCTTTTCTCTTAAACACTCAGTTCCCTTTTATTGATGATCGATGGCCTGGCTTGGGGAGGCCGGGGGTGGTGGTGTTGGTCGGCGACAGAGCAAGGCGGCAGCGAGGGAGGTCGCATGGTGGTCAGTCTAGCAAGGGCATGAGCAGAGGAGTAGCATCATCACTCTCCTTCTCCCTCTCCTTCTCTTTTATGTCTGACAGTTAGCGACAACCCCAGGTGGAAGGCAGTTTCGGTGGACAGCACGAAGGCCGGCGGCAGCAGGGTGGCCAGCAACAATCCCCCTCATCTATCTCTTTCTCTCTCCCTCTCTTTCTTGAGCTCCAGCTGGACGACGAGGCGGCGGGTTGACGGTAAAGTCCAGGCTGGGCGGTGCCAGACCAGCAACTACCGAGGCCAGGCGGCAAGAGGGATAGCAGCTCCTGCTGCTATTGAGGAAGAGCCCATAGTGGGTTATGGTGCGAGTTTCAATTAAACCCGACCAGTTATGGACCCAAACACGACCCACTTCTAGTATAAAAGGTACAATTTCAATTAGACCCATAACGAATCAGATAGTTATTTTTAGGGTCTTGGAAAATTATCAATAGCCCCCTAACATTCTGAGATATTACATATTAAACTCCGTTTTATATTTCTTTGGTTTCTAGGAGATATTTCAGCCATTCGGAATTGGATTCAGGGGATTCTCGAGTCACTGTGTTCGTAGGAACGAGAACTATGTATCTGAGGTCTTGGTAATTAATCAGAGGAAATCAATAATCAAAAGAGGTGGGTGCAAGTTATTGAACCAAGATTTATTATAATAATTAGCTAATAAACCTTATGAATATATGAATGCATGGGAATGGCTAATTTGTTGTGACAATAAGTTATGAATATAAATTTGGAAAAGAATCGAATACTTGAACTTGAAATGAATATGAACTTTAATTATCGGCAAGGCAAAGTGATTGAGTTTCAGACCTGCACACAGAAAATACAGAATTTCAGAACTTAAGAAAAGAATGTTCAAGTTCTCAATAATATCGCTATAGTAAGTGGCTATGCAGGTCGTAATTCACAAGAAGGGACTAGCAATGAAAGCATATTGTAAATTCTCTTTACTTCACTTGAAATGGTTAAAGTCTTCTTTGTTCTTTGAAAAGAAAAGGGAAATAAGTTATATTAAATTGTGAAAATGATAGATTGGAGAAGATGGTAATTTAGAAAAATAGAAAACTAAGTTAAATAAAGAAACAAAAAGAGTAAAGAGTCGGTGATTGGAGGTAACCTAAACTAATAGATTAAAAGAAAACCTAAAAAAATACTTACCTCCTTTGGCCAATTGCTTACCATGAATCTTTGACGATGGTGTTACTTTGAAGTGGAAGCGATTAGCGTATAACCCATAAGAGTTAATTCTCGTCTCCATATTACATCATCAAGATGACACAAGTATGAAATGATACAGAATAAGACTAAAATCCATCTTTATGAGCTATCGGTTGCACTCGCTAAGGCAAGACAATACTGATGCTATTCTGCTATTCGACTCACTTAGATTATCATCAAAATCAAAAGAGGAAAAGTAGAAAGGACAAGAAGAACACGAAAACAAAGAAGAGCATAAAATTTGTACCTTTTAATTACATAGAGAAACGATGAAAGAAAAGAGGAAGGTTACATTAGTATCACTCTCAACATAAATCTCTCTCTTACTTACATGAATCTCTATTTAACTTATGTTTACAAAGAAATAAAAATTACATAAAAATAAAAATCTAAACTAAACTAGAATGAAAACTAGCCTAAGAATTCTTCTCTGCATAATCGTCCCCTCTGTACTGAGAATTTACAGGTATTTATAGTAAAATGCAGAAGGGGGAGAGCGTCTGAAGATAAGGGAGCAAACACTCCTCCAAATCTTAACTACCTATCATAGAAACACGGCTTTGGCCGTGTTTTCATGGTCTGGGTGTGGCAGGTGGCCACACCCGGGAGATACAACTCCTCGTTGGCCTCCTTTTGGCTTTTATCCAATAATATTTCAGATTTGGTTTTTTATTTTGACGATTCTTCTGTTGATCTTTGGTTAACTAACTGGATCCATAAAATTCTGAGTTTAATTTGGTTTTTATTTAGTATTACCTTCCTTGGTATACACTGATCTTCAGCTGAAATTGCCTTTATCTTTTTGATTTTGAATTAATCTGAATTAATAGGTTTTTGGGCTTATTTTCTCTTCCCCCTCCTTTAGTAAAGGCCCTGTAAATAATTAGATATAAAGATAATTAAATACCAGAGTTTATTAAATAATAAATATGGGAAAGTGATGATAAAAATGCAATATCAGTGATCGATCACAGCCCCACACCTTTCTTTTAACCGTCCTCGAGTAAAACAAATAAAAGGTGAAACAAAAGTAACCTAACCTACCTCATTCTCATAGGAATCACAGTTGTACTTAGCATGTGTAACAAGCCGTTAAACCTCTTGGTTACCCCTAGAGGACGAGTTTTGTCTCTTGAGAGTTTTCAGTAGATTACACACCACAAATCCATAAAGAAAGAGAAATAAAGTGTTAGTATTTTCGAAAAGCATTTTGATAAAGATAGAATATTTGAAGTATTGTTGTAAGGGTTCAAGTAATCTATAAGTTATAACAAAATCAAAATTTCCATTCTTAAACCTAATCTCTATTCAAAAGTTTGTATCAATCAAGATAAGGAGTTAAACTTTGTTTCTCATCTAGTATATTATTTACCTTAAGTCATTGCATTTTTGTGATAGTAAAATTTGACTCAAGAGTTTTTAACTTTAACTCTTATACCTTATTACTTTTATATATATGATTATATATATAATATATATATATATATGATGGTATTATTCTTTAGTTCTATTAGGCTTTATCATCTGCCCATGTAACGAGCCTTTTGTCAGTGACTCCCAAATCGCATGGTCATAGGGCACCGGGTGAGAAAACACCCAAGGACTTAAGAACTCGAGCAAACAAGACCACAAAATTAAAGATTTTATTTATTATATGGACTGCTTTTAGACGTGAATACTTATGATTTATGAGGCTAAAATACCCAGCTTAATTAGAGGATTTTTGTATATATTTTTGTTTTTTTAATATGGCATAAGAATCTTATTTTTGAACCCTAAGTGTGTAAGTGTATAAAGTATGCATATTTTATTAAAGTAAAAATTAAGACTACATTACTTTTTTAATTTTCTTCCTAACTCTAGAAATCAGAAAAATATCTTATTTTGACCAAGTACAAGAAATCCTAATTATGATTCTCCTATTCCTTAAAATTAACTTAATTTCTTATAAGAAAATAGGTCAATTTTTAAAAGAAAAGAAAATGTTATATTTTTTTAAAAATAAAGAAAACTTATGTTATGTTAGAACCCTCCCCTACACTTATCTTATGCATTGTCTTCAATGTATGAATGAATGCATAAATGCATGGAAAAAAAAGAAAGGGAAGAAAATGTTACATCAAGGTGGGTTCCGGTGGTAGTCAGATTGGGCCAAGCGTTGTTACCCAATCACGATAATGTGGTGGTTCACAGAACTCACCTTTATTGACCTCTTTTCTATTTACATATTTATACTCCCCAATATGAATAGGATCATGCAAGATCCTATCATGAAAATTATACCCTTCATATGTCCAGTGTTGAAAATTCATCACAGAGTCATAATGGTTTATACCTATATCCAACAAAGGAATGTGATGTGATGAATTGGATGATTTGGGCTCTGAAATGAAAAGAACGGAAACCAATACTGACTCAGGAATAAGACTCAAATTAAGTTTAGATTCAAGAGTCAGTTTTGTTTAAGAATGAGTCCAAATCAAAGAAATGAAATTCACATTCTTTTCCATCAATGGAATGTGACTATCCAAAATTGGTGATTCAATTTCTAGATATAAGTATGAGAATAAATGTTGGCTTGAGCAATTGGTCCAAATTGGGTAAGGATACCGAAGTGGACATAAATTCAAAGATGGGAACTGCATCACAAGGTTGGGGATCGGGTTCACATTCATATTCAAGTTCAATCTCATCTCATGATGAAAAACTTGCCAATTTGTTCAAGGTTTGAAATTGTCAAGTTTAAGTTTGTGTGATGAAATTGACTTTGGTTAAAATCTCTAAGACACCATGATTCTTAGTTTAATCAATATGGTTAGGACAATTGGGAATGGTTAACATGTGTTAGGTAGAGTTTTCTCATTCCTACCTTTCTTCAGTATGTTGATCAAATAACTCATTTGTGCTTCTAGCCTATTGATAAATTAGAAAAATAATTTTCAGACTGAATCAAGTTTTCTATAGTCCTATCTGAGTCTATAGTTCTTCTTCTTATTGTGGGACTTGAAAAATAGAGTAAGGATATTAGATTTGAAAGTTTTATGGGAATTGTGAGTCCATAATTTTCAGCTTTTGTTCTTGAGACTCAATCATGGCTTTTATACT